>CAUYPK010081293.1:0-36117 GCA_963574355.1 Loris lydekkerianus
AGCTTTAATTGGGCAACAGACTCAGCTATCAATATTCCTCCTGAGAGACCAACTATGGACTGCTATACATTTGAGTGTCTTCATGTCCTTGGTTTACCTTCTGGAACCTAGGTGTGATACATTTCAACATTCATTTCCACCCCTGAGTATGGATTATGTGTGATATGCAGGAATAAAGCTCTCCATTCCTACATTTATAGATCCTCATTTTTCAAGTGGATAACTTAAGAGACAATCAGAAATGGAATTCACTAAGTATTCTATTGTACAACCTAGCTTTTTGAGCTAGTATACAATAGTTTTAGTCTGTTACATAATAAAGTTGCTTTTTTTGAACTTAAAAAAAAAATCCAAAATAAAAAAAAAATTAAAAAAAAAAACCCTTCAGACATATTCCCCTTATAGGTAGTTGCTTTTATCAGTTTTTAAAATGCCCATCCAGAATTTGTTTATGCATATATAAATACATTATTTTCTCCCTGTTTCCAGCAAATAGTAGCTTATTGTATAATTGTTTTATACTTTGTCTTTTTGTATGTGACATTTAATAATCGAAGATTTTTCTATATTATAACTTAGTCATTATTTTGCCTATAATACCCCCTTTTTGTGTCATTCCTTACTCTGGTTCTTCAGAGGAAGATAGTTATGATGCATGCTTTCAAAAAGGTAATCTAGAAATGCATAGCTAAACAGCATTTTTTTTTTTATCTCTAGCAGTTACTTTGAAACTGCTCAGCCTCAGAATGTCTTCATAATTTTCTTTTCTTTTTTTTGAGATAGAGTCTGGCTTTGCTGCCCTTGGTAGAGTGCTATGGCATCATAGCTTACAGCAACCTCAAATTCCTGGGCTCAAGTAATTCTGTCTGCCTCAGTCTCCCGAGTAGCTGGAACTACAGCCACCTGCCACCACGCCTGGCTATTTTTAGAGACGAGGTTTCACTCTTGCTCAGGCTGGTCTTGAACGGGTGAGCTCAAGCAACTGTCTGGGCAGCCTCACAGAGTACTAGGATTATAGGTGTGAGCCAGTGTGCCTGGCCCTCTTTATACTTTTCAAATAATTTTTTTTCTTTTTCTTTTTTAATAGAGGCATGGTCTCCTCTGTCCCCCAGGTTGAAGTACAGTGGCTCTATCATAGCTCACTGCAGCCTCAGCCTCAGAGGTCTCAGGTGATCTCTTGCCTCAGCCTCCTGCTATCGGCATGTGCTACCATGCCTAACTTTTAAATATTTTGTAGAGGCAGGAGTCTGGTCTTGTCCACTTGAACTCTTGGCCTCAAGTGATCTTCTTGCCTTCTTGAGACCAGCCTGAGCCAGAGTGACACCTCGTCTCTATAAACAAAAAAAGCTGGGTGCTGTGGCAGGTGCCTGTAGGCCTTAGCTACTGGGGAGTAGCTCCTGAATTGGTGGGATTACAGGCATGAACCACTTGCACCTGGCCCTTTTCAAAATTATTGTTATCCCTAAATAGCTTTTATTTAGGTGGTTTATATATTAGTAATTAGCAAATTAGACACTAAAAGTGAAAAACAAAAGAAAAATTACTTTTATTTAAAAATAACAATAATGGGCTGGGCAAGGTAGTTCATACACGTAATCCCATGGTTTTGGGTGTTTGAGGTGGTAAAAGTGTTTGAAGCTAGGAGTTCGAGACTAGTTGGAGCAACATAGTGAAACTCCATCTTTATAAGAAAAATAAAAAAAAAATTGGTTGGTGTGGTTGTGTGCTGTGGTAGTCCTAGCTGCTGAGGAGGCTAAGGTAGGAATGGTTATTTGAGCACAGGTGTTCAGGATTGCAGTGTACTTCAGCCTGGGTGACAGAGTAAGATTCTTGTCTCTAAAGAAAAAAAAAAGCTGATGATTGTGGCGTGCTGAATTCCCAGCTTCTTGGAAGGCTGAAGCAGGAGGATCGCTTGAACCCAGGAGTTGGAGGTTGCTCTGAGCTAGGCTAATGCCATGGCATTCTAGCCTTGGCAACAAACAAACAAAACAACTCTAAAACAAAACAAAATAACAAAAACCCAATAATAAACCCATCACATGTTATAAATGACATTTTAATGACAATATCTGACATCTGAAACAAAAATAAGAGTGGTATTTTTGCCAATATCTTTCATATCTAGCTTAATAGAAAACTGCAGAATTCTCATATCTGCTATTGCATTTACTCCATTATGGTATTTGTTTTGCTTGAAGCATATGCAAAATTTAGCCTTATACAGATAGGAATTTGGAAAAGGTCAGAATACGAATGTTTATAGCAGCCCAGTTTAAATTGAAAAGATGTGGAAACAACATAAGTGCCCTTCAACACATGAATGGATTACTAAGCTGTGGTATATGTATACTGTGGAATACTATTTAGCCATAAAAGATGGAGAATTTGTATTTTTTTATAACTTGGATGGATTTGGAGAATAAATACTCCTAGTGTATCACAAGAAAAACAAGCATCACATGTACTCAGTACTATATTGACATTTGTAGATTAACAAATAAATACACACGAGAGAAAAACTTGTTTAAATTCAAGAAGTGGGGAGGGGGAGAGGGAGTTTGGTAAGTTCCCTCCTAATGCGTCCAATGTAGAGGTAAAGGCACACTTCCTGGGTGAAGGTCACAACTACAACTGGAACTTGGCAATATAACCTACTAATCATATGTACCCATATTAATCTGAAACTAACTAAAAAGGAAAAAGCCAGAAGTACTTTTCAGGTAAAGATGGATATTCTTTTTTGTTGCCACAGTGAAACTTACAAAGTGATTTATTTTTAAAAATTGTTCCATCCAGTTATAGTGGACATAACAATAAACAACACATATGTATTATACCTGTGAAACTAAGGATCAAGGTGGTGATTTCCTTTTTTTTTTTTTTTGAGACAGAGTCTCACTCTGTTGCCTCAGGAAACAGTGCTATGGAGTTATCATAGCTCACAGGAAGCTCAAACTCCTGGGGTTAAGTGATCTTGCCTTAGTCTCCCAAGTAGCTAGGACTACAGGCGCCTGTAACAACACATGGCTAGTTTTTCTATTTTTAGTAGAGATAGGGTCTCACTCTTTCATAGGCTAATGTTCAACTCCTGAGTTTAATCAATCCATCTGCCTCAGCCTCCCAGAGTGCTAGGATTATAGGCATGCCTGGCCAAAATGGTGTATTTTTAATTTTAATTTTAATTTTTTATTTTTGAGACAGAGTCTTACTCTGTCGCCCTTGGTAGAGTGCTGTAGTGTCATAGCTCACAGCAACTTCAAACTCTTGGGCTTAAGTGATTCTCTTGCCTCACCCTCCCAAGTAGTTGGGACTACAGGCACCTGCCACAACGCCCGGCTATTTTTTTTTTTTGTTGTTGTTGTTGTTGAAATTGTCATTGCTGTTTAGCAGGCCGGGTTCGAACCTACCAGGCCTGTGCCCAGTGCGATCACCACTGAGCTATGGGTACTGAGCCCAAAATTGTGTATTCATAAATGTAGTTTGTTTTACTTCTCTTTCTTTCTTTTTTTTTTTTTGAGACAGAGTCTCACTATGTTGCCGTTGGTAGAGTGCCATGGCATCACACCTCCTAGCAACCTCAAACTCTTGAGCTTAAGCGATTCTCTTGCCTCAGTCTCCCAAGTAGTTGGGACTACAGGTGCCCATGACAACACCTGGCTATTTTTTGTTGTAATTGTCCTTGTTTGACAGGCCCGGGCTGGGTTTGAACCTGCCAGCTCCAGTGCATGTGACTGGTGCCCTCCTTGCTGAGCTTCAGGCGCTGAACCCATAATGGTAGGTTTCTTAAAGATCAATTGCAGTATAAAATTTGAATCCCTAACTGAAATTTATACATTCTTTTTTTTTTTTTTTGAGACAGAACCTCAAGCTGTCATCCTGGTAGAGTGCTGTGGCATCACAGCTCACAGCAACCTCCAACTCCTAGGCTCAAGCGATTCTCTTGCCTCCACCTCCCAAGTAGCTGGGACTACAGGCGCCCATCACAACGCCCGGCTATTTTTTGGTTGCAGGTATCGTTGTTGTTTGGCAGGCCCAGGTTGGATTCGAACCTGCCAGCTCAGGTGTATGTGGCTCACGCCTTAGCCGCTTGAGCCACAGGCACCGAGCCCTATATTCCGTTTTCATTAACATGTGTGAATCTAGTAGATCTGTCTTCCACTTTGAATGGATCTTTTATTTATGCAAGATTTTTTTTAACACCATGAATTAGTCATTGGGAAGATATTTGTTCCTTGGGTTATGGAGATCTTCCAAATGTTTACAAATTTCATTATTCATTGTCAAAGAATCGCGCCTATTAATATCATCACCATTCTCATCAGAAAAGTCTTTTTGACTTAAGGTGTGCAAAGCCCATAGTGGTAGAAACAAATTTTGCAAAATTCTAATTTTTTCAAAGCTTAAATATTGTCAGTAGTTTTCCTTGATGTGACAGGCCCACTGTTCATTTTCAAGGTAATACCTTTCAAATACCTAAGATTAAGTAACCATCATTTGTCAGTCATACTTTCAAGAGAAATGGTATTCTGTAAAAAAAAAAGGCTAGTTTAGCTTGCAGCTTTGTCATAAAAATGCTTTTTCTTAAGATAATCATCTTTCCATTTCAGTGCACATATTAAAAAGTTATGTACTCAAGTGTTGAGACTTAAGCTATATTTACAGCTATATCAAAGATTTTTTTTTTTTTTTTTTTGAGACAGCTTCAAGCTGTCACCTTGGGTAGAGTGCTGGGGCATCATAGCTCACAGCAGCCTCCAACTCCTGGGCTCAAGTGATTCTCTTGCCTCTGCCTCCCAAGTAGCTGGACTACAGGTGCCCCCTACAATGCCTGGCTATTTTTTTTTTTGGTTGCAGCTGTCATTATTGTTTGGTGGCCCCGGGCTGGATTCGAACCCTCCAGCTCAGATGTTTGTGGCTGGTGCCTTAGCCACTTGAGCCACAGGCACCGAGCCTAGGTGTTTTTTTTTTTTTTTTTTTTTGAGACACTTTCATGCCCTTGGTAGAGTGCTGTGACATCATAGCTCATAGCAACCCCTCAAACTTTTAGGCACAAACTTTTATCTCTCTCTTGTAGTCCCAGGTAGCTAGGGCTACAGGTGCCCACCACAGTGCCCTGGTATTTTAGAGACAGGGTCCTCTCTTGCTCTGACTGATCTTGAACTCCTGAGCTCCAGCAGTCTACCTGCCTTGGCTTCCCAGAGTGCTAGGATTAAGGCATGAGCCACTGTCAGTCAAAGACATTCTTTTTTTTTTTTTTTTAGACAGAGCTTCAAGCTGTCATCCTAGGTAGAGTGCCGTGGCATCATAGCTCATAGCAACCTTTAACTCCAGGGCTCAAGTGATTCTCCTGCCTCTGCCTCCCGAGTAGCTGGGATTATAGGCGCCTGCCATAATGCCTGGCTTTTTTTTGGTTGCAGCTGTCATCGTTGTTTGGTGGGCCTGGGCTGGATTCGAACCTGCCAGCTCAGGGGTATGTGGCTGACGCTTTAGCTGCTTGAGATATAGGCGCCGAGTCCTTTTTGTTTTTTCTTGAGACAGAATCTCACTATGTCACCTATGGCAGAGTGCTGTGGTGTCACAGCTCACAGCAACCTCAAACTCTTGGGCTCAAGCGATTCTCTTGCCTCAGCCTCCCAAGTAGTTGGGACCACTGATGCCCGCCACAACGCCCGGCTATTTTTTTGGTTGCAGTTGTCATGGTTGTTTGGTGGGCCTGGGCTGAATTCAAACCTGCCAGCTCAGGTGCATGTGGCTGGCACCCTAGCTGCTGAGCGACAGGCGCCGAGCCAGTCAAAGACATTCTTAAGTGAAAATGTCTTTTTTTTGGTTTGTTTAAATTTTGATGATTGTGTGGTGAAGAAGAATGTATTGACTACTATAGTTTAGTGCCACTGCTAGTAAGACACCAACAGTTTTACAAAACCATTGTTATTTTTCTGCCATCAGGGTAAATGCCAATTTAGTGAAAGAAGAAAATAATGTTTTAGTGTTATTATGAAAATAGTTTTGATCTGGTGGATTTATTTATTTATTTTTGAGACAGAAATACTTACTCTGTTGCCCTGGGCAGAGTGCCATGCTGCCATTGCTCACAGCAACCTCCAACTCTTGGGCTTGAGCCATCCTCTAGTCCCAGCCTCCAAGTAGCTGGAACTACAGGCGTGCCACCACCATACCTGGCTGGTTTTTTTTTTTTTTTTTTTTTTTTTGAGACAGCGCCTCAAGCTGTCACCCTGGGTAGAGTGCTGTGGCATCATAGCTCACAGCAACCTCCAAATCCTGGGCTCAAGTGAGTCTCCTGCCTCAACCTCCGAAGTAGCTGGGACTACAGGCGCCTACCACAATGCTTGGCTATTTATTTTTTTGGTTGCAGCCGTCATGGTTGTTTGGTGGGCCTGGGCTGGATTTAAACCCGCTCAGGTGTATGTGGCTGGCACCTTAGCCACTTGAGCCACAGGCACCAAATCGCCTGGCTAGTTTTTTGTGTTTTTAGTATAGCTGGGGTCTCACTCTTTCTCAGGTTGGTCCCAAACTCCTGAGCTCAAGCTATCAGACTCCCAGTATGCTAGGATTATAGGTATGAGCCACCGATGTGCAGCTGATCTGGTGGAAATCTGAAAGGGTCTTGGCCAATCCCGAGGAGTCTGTAGATCTCACTTTCAGAATTTTTTTTTGTAGAAATCTGTATTTCTTCTTTGGCAGTTAAAAAAGCAAAAAAGAAACAAAGAACTCTCCATTGTAGTGGTTATCAATCTTAATCTCTCTCTCCATATTCACTTCTGTCCTCTACCTCCAACACACCCTGTGCCATTCTACATACCCCTTCCATTAATTTCAGTGGCTCACATTTTGGCATGATTCTCAAGAGGACCATGGGGAAGTGTAGTTTATAAATCACAGGTGATTTTGGTATTTTTTCCATCTATTTCTATTTCTCCAATATGGTGGGGGACAATTTGAAACCTACTGAATTAGAATTACTGATTAGGTAAGACCCAAATATCTGCATTTTTCATCATTCTCTAAAGCAGCAGTTCTCAACTTGTGGGTCGCGACCCCTTTCACGGGGGTTGCCTAAGACCATCCTGCATATCAGATATTTACATTACGGTTCATAACAGTAGCAAAATTACAGTTATGAAGTAGCAGCGAAAATAATTTTATGGTTGGGGGTCACCACAACATGAGGAACTGTATTAAAGGGTCACAGCATTAGAAAGGTTGAGAACCACTGTTCTAAAGGTAGATCTAATACACAGCACAGTTAGAGAACCAGTGTCTTGAGGCTTTAGGAAAAAAACTAGATGGCTCAGAGTAGAAGGTGACATCAACATTATCATTTTTGTATTTCTTGCTTAAGAGTGAAGGTGACATCACCACTGTCAGGTTTGTATTTTCAGCACCCAGAGAAGCGTCTGGCATAGAGCAGGAGCCCAGTAAATGCTTCATGAATGATTGAGTGACTAATCTGACTAGATTATTATTTGTCTGACATTAATTTTCCAAATTAAATGATGACAAAATTAGCCTTAATAATTTGTATTAAATTATATTTCTTAGTATGCTTAGAAATATATTTTAGAACTTAAAAAAATGTAAGTCAGATAATTACCTAAAACCTTCAGTGATTTTCTGTTTACTTAACCTTCTGATTACAGCCTCTGTGATTTGGTCTGTGCCTGCGGATCCTACTTCATCTTTTGTCATTCTCTGCCTTGTTCTCTATATTTTGTGATTAACAAAACTTTGGTGATATTTTTCTCTCTGGTTCTTCCAAGGAGCTACATTCCATACCTTAGGGCTATTGCCCTTGCAGTCCTCTCTTCCTAGGCATTTCTTCCAGCTCTTTCCTCCTCTGTTCTCTCTTCTGATCTCCTTTAGATTGTAATTCAGGTGTCATATACTTACAGGTGCCTTTCCTGTCTGTTTTTTGGGAAGTAGTCTATTTTCTTCTGTACATAGAATAGAAATGAAATAAATAGTTCTGTTTATTTCTTTCATAGTACTTATCACAATTTGAAGTTACATGATTTGTTTTCTTATAGTCTGCCTCTCTTATCTAGAATATATGCTCGTGAGAACATAGATCTGCCTGCCTACCTTGTTTCCTGTTGTATTTCCATAACCAGAAATAGTCCTAGTATATAATAGGCATTTTGTAAAACTTATTAGATAAATTTATTAAATATAAGAGTGAATGAGGCTTGGCGCTTGTAGCTCAGCGGCTAGGGTGCCAACCACATATATTGGAGCTGGCGGGTTTGAATATAGCCTGGGCCTGCCAAACAATAATGACAACTCCAATGGAAAAATAGCTGGGCATTGTGTTGGGCACCTGTAGTCCTAGCTACTTGGGAGGCTGAGGCAAGAGAATTGTTTAAGCCCAAGAGTTTGAGGTTGTTGTGAGCTGTGATGCCACAGTACTCAACCGAGGGCAACATAGTGAGACTCTGTCTAAAAAAAAAAAAAGAGTGAATAAAAAGAAGGTGTGGAAGATGATTCCTCAACTATCTTAATGAATAAGGTTAACATTATATTTATTAATAAAGACTTCCCATAAGAATGAATTCCTATATTCTAGGTAAACATTACATGCATATTAGGGTTTCTGGTGTATAAAATTGCTTATGGAATATGAAGTTTTGTATTAATAAATGAATAAATGGTATCCTACAAAGTTTTTGAAATCAGTATAAGAGGTAGCATCACTAATTTCTGGTTGAAATTAACTATGTAAATAAGGTTAAAACTTAGTTTTTTTTGAGACAGCATCGCACTGTATTGCCCCAGGCTAGAGTGCATCATAGCTCACAGCAACCTTAAACTCTTGGGCTCAAGCAATCCTTTTGCCTCAGTCTCACAAGTAGTTGGGAATACAGGCCTGTGCCACCATGCCCAGCTAATTTTTCTGTTTTTAGTAGAGACGGGTCTTGCTCTTGCCTCAGCCTCCCAAGTACCTGGGACTGCAGGCGCCCACCATAATGCTTGGCTATTTTTTGTTGCAGTTGTCATTGTTGTTTAGCAGGCCTGAGCTGGGTTCGAACCTGCCACCCTCGTTGTATGTGGCCGTTACCGTAACCACTGTGCTATGGGCACCAAGCCTCTTGTAACTACTTTTAACACCTGGATACATGGCTTTCATTCTACAAGTGAGGTAGTGTATTATTTAAGTTAGAAAACAGAGGGTTGGATTTAGGTTGCCTTAAGTAATGGAGATTTATTATGGGAATGCAAGGGACACAGAAGTACCAACTGTTGCCTAGCAAGATGCCAGGAAGACAGTGTGGTGAGGAAATGGGTGGTCATTTAGGAAACCAGGGAGCTGTAATAGTCTACTCCTGCAGTGGTTCTAAGCCAAAGGCTATGTTAAGAATAGTCTATGGAGTTCTACACCACATGTGTTGAATCTTAGATTTCTCTAGGAATGGGGATTGTAGGCTTGTGTATTTTTTCTTAACTTCTTTAAGTGATTCTGATAAATACTTTTGCTCTAGTCTCTTGATATTAGATGATTCAAGATCTGCTTCTTCTGAATTGGTGCTATTGACTAATTTAAACTATGTGAGGGGGACAAGAGGGAGAATTAGACACTGATGAATTTGTCTAATTACCATATCTGCTTTGTGTGAAATTCTCTGGGTCCTGAGCAACCATGTTGGCTGCTGGCCAGTGTATAAACTGACTCTTCTTGGGTTCAGATGCCATTTCCTTATCTGTCATTTGTGATCTGATTGGAAGTGTCTTGGGGTGTTACGCCTGTGTGTATTACTATGGTTGGTACTGCTTATCTCTACATTTGGCTTATGGAGAACAGGTAATGCTGACGTGACTGAGGGAGATACCCCATTATAGATATAGGTTAGTAGGTAGTTTTTCTGTGGAGGTAAAGATTAAATTGAAATCCCAAAAGCTATGAAGTTCTCGGGGAGAAATTTCTGTTTAGAGGGAATATGCACCTGAAACATAGTGAAATTTAGAGAAGGAGGCTAAAACCACATCATATAGAATATTACATGGGGGTGCTAAAATGAGTTTTATTCTAATGGAAGCTGTGTCAAATGGCAGAGTTCAGATAAATAAATTTGATTCATGCTTTAAAGATGTTTATAATTAAATAAAAATTGAAGAGCTATGATTTGAAATCAAAAAAGGTCTTAAAATATTTTGCAATTTCCTTGCTAATGAGAATTTTGACATTAATGTGATTATTATTGTATCTTAATAGTATTAAGTCTTTTTAAATTTTTGTTTTATTTTTAGAGACAGAGTCTTACTTCATCGCCCTCGGTAGAGTGCCAGGGCATCACAGCTCATATCACCTCCACCTCCTGGGCTTAGGCAATTCTCCCGCCTCAGCCTCCCAAGTAGCTGGGACCACAGGTGCCTGCCACAATGCCTGGCTATTTTTTTGCTGCAGTTTGGCCAGGGCCAGGCTCAAACCTGCCATCCTCAGTATATGGGGCCCTCGCCCTACCCACTGATCCACAGGCATCACCTAAGGCTTTTTTTCTTTTGATACATAATCATTACATAGAATGGCAAGGTCTGGGAAAATGTGATTCCATAGGCAAATTATTGCCTTGTGAAAAATTTTCAGAGACATATGTGTAAGGTAATATATGGTCAGAATAGAAAAAAATTAGTAGATGTTTGGGAAAATACATTTTACAAGAGAAAGGATGCTGAGTAACAAGGAGATTAAATTGGGTGATTTATGGTATATCCAGTGTTTAAGGCTTTGTTCATAATAGGGATACATATTTTAATGTTATTAGAAGGCAATATTGAGTGAAAGACATTTTTACTCATTTTTCTCAACCTTCCCTTTTTTTTTCTTTTCTTTTTTTTTGCAGTTTTTGGCCGGGGCTGGGTTTGAGCCACAGGCGCTGCCTTCAACCTTCCTTTTTATTTATTTTTTATTTTTTTTTCATTCCTTTAACAACCTTCCTTTTTAATACAGTTTCTTTAATACAGTCTCCACCTACAGATTGAGAACCGCTGTTCTTACCTAAAGTTGAGGATAATAAGGCTTCTGGATTCTTTTAAATTATTTCAGGCACTGTACTATAGGTCAGGTATTTGTTCTTGCATTTTTCTTTCAATACAATATGAAAAAAACTGAGGCTTAGGTTTTTCAAGTCACAGTTTGTGCTGGTATTTGAACTAGCTGAGTCCACAGTTGGAGCTCTTAATCACCATTCCACATTGCTTCCCATATAAGGCCTTAACATACTAATATTTTAGATTATTAGCCATATATGTTTATTTGAAAAAAAAAGGAAGTCATTTAACTTGCGTGGCATATTTTAGTTTGTAGAGTTTCGTAGTGTAAAATGAATAAAAGCAAGATAATTGTAAGAAAATATACAAATATATAAAGTTAAAGATTTTAGTCATGCATGTTGCATAAAGTGTACTGTGCATATGATCGAATACATTATTCTTGTAAACAAAACACTTTTTCAAGCACAAGAAGTACTAAACCTTCATTAGCTTCTTATTTGTCTGCATAGAAAGCAACCAGCTCAGTGGTTAGGACACTGGCGACATACACTGAGGCAGACGGGTTTGAACCTGGCCCGGGCCTGCTAAGCAACATTGACAAATGCAACAAAAAAATAGCTGAGTGTTGTGGCAGGTGCCTATAGTCCCAGCTACTTGGGAGACTGAGGCAAGAGAATCACTAAAGCTCAAGAGTTTGAGGTTGCTGTGAGCTGTGACGCCAGGCACTCTACCGAGGCTGACTTAGTGAGATTCTGTCTCAAAAAAAAAAAAAAAAAAAAAAAAAAAAAGCAAGCAAGCAAACTCCTTACCTGGGCTTTCAGGAGTCACTTTGACCAGCTGTGCTCTTCAATTATGCAGGCTTTTATGTCATGCAACTGGAATTGTCATTTCCACTTCTGTGCTTTTGTTCATAGCTTCTTTCTGTTTTGAATACTCAACCATCTTCTGTTTCTTTAGTTCTGTATAGTTTCTATCCCCTATTCTTCTCAGCATTTCCCTTCTTCTGATCTCTAAATCCCTCGTTAGGCATTGTATGTATCCTACCTTGTTTTATTGAGCTGTGTACCCAACTAGATAAGCTTTTTTGTTTGTTTGTCTTTGTCACCCTTGGTAGAGTGCCCTGGTGTCACAGCACACAGCAATCTCAAACTGTTGGGCTTAAATGATTCTTGTACCTCAGCCTCCCAAGTAGTTGGAACTATGGGTGCCCACCACAACTCCTGGCTATATTTTAGAGATGGGGTCTCTCTCTGGCTCAGGCTGGTCTCGAATCTGTGAGCTCAGACAATCCACCTGCCTTGGTCTTCCAGAGTGCTGGGATTACAGGTTTGAGCCACCACGAGCTGCCTCAGCTAGTTAAGCTTTTTGATGAAAATGGCTGCAACCTGGGCATTGTGGCAGGTGCCTGTAGTCCCAGCTACCTGGGAGGCTGAGGCAGGAGAATTGCCGAAGCCCAGGAGTTGGAGGTTGCTGTGAGCTGTGTGACGCCATGGCACTCTACCGAGGGTGATAAAGTGAGACTCTGTCTCTACAAAAAAAAAAAAAAAAAATGGCTGCAACCAATAGTGTGTCACACACAGAGCTTAGTAATTGCTTTGCTGATTAAAAAGAAGCTATGCCATATCAACTATAGGCGCCTACCACAACACGTGGCTATTTTTTTGTTGCAGTTTGGCTGGGGCCGGGTTTGAACTCAATGCCCTCAGTATATGTATGGGGCTGGCTCCCTACTCACAGAGCCACAGGTGCCGCCCTAATTATTCATTCTTTTTTTTTTTTTTTTTGAGACAGAATCTCACTTTGTTGCCCTTGGTATAGTGCCATGGCATCATAGCTCACGGCAACCTCCAGCTCTTGGGCTAGTGCGATTCTCTTGCCTCAGCCTCCCGAGTACTTGGGACTAGAGGCGCCCGCCACAACGTCTGGCTATTTTTGTTGCAGTTGGCCGGGGCCGGGTTTGAACCGGTCACCCTCCGTATGTGGGGTCGACACCCTACCCACTAAGCCAAAGGCACTGCCCCAAATAGAATATGTTATATTGATTTTGAAAATACACTCTTTCTAGGTCCAAATTAGACTTCCTTTCTAAATTTGGAACGTACATGGGGAAAGTTTTTAAGTTCAGCCTGTTAGTGTTTTTCTTCCTCCAACTCTATTGAAAAATTTTAAATTGTCAAAATTTGCTTCTCAATTTGCCACTTTGTTTTTCCTTCATTCAGTGTTAGATTGTAGAATATTAATTTCAGTAGAAACATTTGTTAAAAGTAATTGAAATCAGCTATATTAAGAGTCTAGTTGGAACTTAAATTTATCATGTTTGCAATTTATGGGTACCTTGAAGAGATGGATTTGTTTTTGTTTTCCTTTTTCCCCCTCCTTCCCTCCCTCCCTCTTTCCCTATGTCGGTGCTGGGTTTGAACCCTCCACCTCAGGCATATGGGGCTGGCATCCTACTCCTTTGGGCCACAGGCACCGCCCTCTTTTTTTTTTTTGAGACAAAGTTTCTCTCTGTCATCCTGGTATGGTGTTATTACTGTAGCTTACTGCAACCTCGAACTTTTGGGCTTTAGCAGTCCTTTTGATTTAGCTTCTTGAGTAGCTGGGACTACAGGTGGGAGTCAAGATGCCCATATACAATTTCCTATTTTTAGTAGACATGGGGTCTCTCTGGCTTAGGCTGGCCTTGAACTCCTGAGCTCAAGCAATCCTCCTGCCTTGGCTAGGATTACAGGTGTGAGCCATTGAGCCTGGCTGAATATAAAGATTTGTATGTGTATTCCAACTCCGGACCTTGTGGCTTATTTTATTGTCTCTTTTTAACATATGAATATGTATTTTTAGCAATTTTTGGAAATGTGATTTGTTAGTGACCATTAATGAATGCTAGGTCATTCTAATGTACATACTTTGACATAATTTTCAGCATTTTTGATTTTTGCCTGAGATTTTGGATTTCTTTCTCAGTTTATCATTTGTACTTGTTTCTTGCATTCTGTCTCTCTAGAGATTTGGGCAAAGATACTTTATTTTTCAGTATTAGCTCCCATGGGGGATGGGGAAGAAATGAAACTATGTCGTTTATATACTGCCTTTTTCTAAATACTAGCGGATGTGGAAGCTACACTTAGTGTATTCTTCAGATCTGGGTGGTAATTCACATGTGTCTAGGAGAATAGGGCATGGATTTAAGAGGAGTGTAGGCTTTCACTTAACTGGTCCTCAAAAGTCCTATTTTTATATGTTCCCTGCGAACTCTTCTCCCTGTTGCATAGATCTGGAGATGAGAATGTTTTTTCAAACTCCAGTTTTGTTAAGTTAAAGAGCCTTGTCCCAGGAGAGCACATAATTTGGGTATCATTATACTCAAACTGTTGTGCATATGTATTTTAATTTTTTTTTTTTTTTTTGAGACAGAGTGTTACTTTGTCACCCTAAGTAGAGTGCTGTGGCATCATAGCCACAGCAACCTCAAACTCTTCGGCCCAAGTGATTCTCTTGCCTCAGCCTCCCGAGTAGCTGGGACTACAGGAACCCGCGGCATCTCCCTGCTGTTTTTACAGGCAGGGTCTCATTCTTGCTCAGGCAATCCACCTGCCTTGGCCTCCCAGAGTTCTGGGATTATAGGTGTGACTCACTGTGCCCGGCTAGTTATTTAAAAAAAAAATTTTTTTTGAGACACCCTCAGTAGAGTACCCTGGCATCATAGCTCACATCATCAGGCTTAAGTGATTCTCTTGCCTCAGCCTCCCAAGTAGCTGGGACTACAGGTGCTCACCACAACGCCTGGCTATTTTTTTTGTTGCAGTTGTCACTGTTGTTTAGCCTGGGCTGGGCTCGAACCCCCCAGCCCCAGTGAATGTGGCTGGTGCCCTAACTGAGGTACGGGCACTGAACCTAAAATTTTTTTAAAAATTCTTTTATAACAGTTTTACTTTCCTGTTGCCAAATATTTAAGTAGGAAAACTTATTATTATTATTTTTGAGACAGAGTCTCACTATGTTGCCCTTGGTAGAGTGCTGTGACATCACAGCTCCCAGCAACCTCAAACTCTTGGGCTTAAGGGATTCTCTTGCCTCAGCCTCCCAAGTAACTGGGACTACAGGTGCCCGCCACAATGCCCGGCTAGAAAAACTTATTTTTAAAAATGATATTTCTCTTATAGCTTAAGAAAAAAAATCACCGTACCCCTTTGAATTTTTATGATTTGACTACCTGTTTCTGTTATTCATGACCATTGTTGTATTTTTCTGTGTGGCAGTCAAAGTCATAAATACAAGATTGAATTGATTTATATTTTGGTACTATATGTTTTCCAACCAATATATTATATTAAGTGAAATTAACTGTGTAAGTTGTTAACTGCAAATAATAGTATTAAACTGAACTAGCTTCTTTAGGCAAAAACATGGGGAGTAAATAAAGTGTTCCTCTTTTTGTATCACAGAGAAAGTTAATATGTTTTATGATATTCATAATATTAAAAAGATATAAAAGATTGGGAGAGAGAGAACAATTAATAGTTTATTATTTAATTTTTTATTTTTATCATACTTATGAACTTCTATAACTGGAAGATTTGTGTAATTTGCCTTTTTTGTTTATTGGTTTTAGGTTTTATTGAGGTGAAATTCATGTAATATAGGTGAGCAATTTTAAAGTGTGTATTGTATTTCATTGATATTTGATGCATGGTACAACCATCACCTGTGTCAAGTTCTAAAACATTTTCCTAACCCCAAATGAAAACTCTATAACTTATTAAGCAGTCAATCCCTCTTCCTTCCTCCCCGCAGCCCTTGTAAACCCTGATCTACTTTTTGTTTCTGTGTCTTATTCTGGTTATTTTATGTAAATGGAACCATACAATATGCAACTTTTTGTGTCTTGTGTTTTTTCCCTTGGCATGTTTTTGAGGTTCGTTCACATTGTAACAGAGTCTCTCTCTTTGGGTGGGGGTGCAATGGCATCATTGTAGCTCACTGCAGCCTCAAACTTCTGAGTTCAAAGGATCCTCCTGCCTCAGTCTCCCAAGTAGCTGGGACTACAGGCACCTGCCACAACGCCTAGCTGATTTTTCTGTTTTTAGTAGAGATGGGCCTTGACCTCTGGAGCTCAAGTAGTACTGCCTCAGCCTCCCAGAATGCTAGGATCATAGGCATGAGCCACCATGTCCTGCCCCTTCATTCCTTTTTATGACCGAATAATTTATTGTATGTCTACAACACATTTTCTTTACCCATTTGTCTGTTGGTGGACATTTCAAAAGATTGTTTCTATCTTTTGGCTTTTGTGAATAGTGCTGCTATGAATATTTGTTCACAAGTGTCTGTTTGAATATCTGTTTCAATTCCTTGAGGTATTTACAAGTAATGGAATTGCTGGGTCATGTGCTTAACTGCTTTAGGAACTGCCAAACTGTTTTCTTATAGTCTCATCAGCAGTATCTTCAGACTGCCCACCTCTTAGCCATCACTTGCTAATTTTCTTTTTAAACAAATAGCCTTGTGAAGGCAAAAAGTGGAAGCCTAATGAACACATGTATATGTGAAAATAAAAATAAAATAAAATTATTATTTAAATTAAAAAAAAAAAAAGCCAACTCACTAGATGTGAAGTGGTGAAATTTCATTGTGATTTGATCTGGATTTTCCTGATCACTAAAGTGGTTGGGCTTCTTTTCATGTGATTATTGGTTATTTGTATTTCTACTTGGAGAAATGCCTTTTTAAGTCTTATGTCTTTTTTTTGCAGTTTTTGGCTGGGGCTTGGTTTTAAGCCACCACCTCCGGCATATGGGGCCAGTGCCCTACTCCTTTGAGCCATAGGCACCGCCCAAGTCCTATGTCTATTTTAAAATTGGGTTGTTTGTCTTTTTGTTGTTGAGTTGTAAGAGTTCTTTGTGTATTCTGGGTATTAATCCCTTATAACAGTGGTTCTCAACCTTCCTACTGCCGCAATGTATTTTAATTGTTACAAAGGGGTTGTGACCCACAGGTTGAGAACCACTGCCTTATAAGATACATCACTTGCAAGTTTTCCCTTCCATTTTGTAAGTTTTCTTCTTTTTCTTGATAATGTCTTTGGATGCACAGAAGTTATTAGTTTTGATGAAGTCCGATTTTATCTTTTTTTTTTTTTTATTGCTTATACTTTTGGTGTTAAATCTAAGAAACCATTGCCACATCTAAAGTCATGAAGAGGCCAGGCTTGGTGGCTCATGCCTGTAATCCTAGCACTCTGAGAGGCTGAAGCGGGTGGATTGCCTGAGCTCACAGGATGGAGACCAGCCTGAGCCAGAGGGAGACCCCCCCACCCGCTGTCTCTAAAAATAGCCAGGTATTGTGGCAGATGCCTATAGTCCCAGCTAGTTGGGAGGCTGAGGCAAGAGAATTGCTTGGGCCCAACCAAGAGTTAGAGGTTGCTATGAGGTATGATGGCTCGGCACTCTACCAAGGGCAACAAAGTGAGACTGTCTCCAAAAAAAAAAAAAAAGTCATAAAGATTTGTATTTTCTTCTGAGAGTTTTACAGTTGTAGCTGCTTCTTACATTTAAGTTGTTGACCATTTTGAGATTTTTTTTTTGAGACAGAGCCTCAAGCTGTTGCCCTGGGTAGAGTGCTGTGGCATCCCAGCTCATAGCAACCTCCAACTCATGGGCTCAAGCGATTCTCCTGCCTCAGCCTCCCAAGTAGCTGAGATTACAGGTGCCTGCCACAACGCCCAGCTATTTTTTGGTTGCAGCCGTCATTGTTGTTTGGTGGGCCTGGGCTGGATTCGAACCCGCCAGCTCAGGTGTATGTGGCTGGCGCCTTAGCCGCTTGAGCCACAGGTGCCAAGCCTTAAGTTATTTTTGTATGTAGTGTGAGGTAGGGCTCCAGCTTCATTCTTTTGATTGGGGATATCGAGTTGTCTTAGTATTTGTTAAAGAGACTATTCTTTATTGAATGTTCCAATCAACTGGCCATTGATGTTTGGGTTTATTTCTGGACTCTCAATTCTGTTACATTGGTCTTTGTATTTATTCTATGACAGTGGCATGCTGTTTTGATTACTGCTTTGTAGTAAGTTTTGAAATTGGGAAATGTGAGTCCTCCAGTTTTGTTTTTTTTCAAGGCTATTTTGGCTATTCAGGGCCCCTTGCAATTCTATATGAATTGGAGGATTAACTCTTCATTTCTGCAAAATGGATGTTGGGATTTTAATATGAATTGAACTGGAGCTATAGATTTCTTTGGAAAATATTTCTTTCTTTCTTTTTTAAGAGATAGTCTCACTTTGTTGCCCTCGGTAAAGTGCTGTGACATCACAGCTCACAGCAAGCTCCAGCTCTTGGGCTTAGGCAATTCTCCTGCCTCAGCCTCCCGAGTAGCTGGGACTACAGACCCCCGCCACAATGCCTGACTATTTTTTTGTTGCAGTTTGGCCAGGGTCGGGTTCGAACCCGCCACCCTCAGTATATGGGGCTGGAACCCTACTTACTGAGCCACAGGTGCTGCCCTGAAAAGTATTTCTGTCTTACCAATATTAAGTCTTCCAATTCATTTAGGTTGTCTTTTTCATTTATTTAGGTCTTCTTTAATTTCTTTCAGCAATGTTTTATGGTTTTTAGGCTCCAAGTCTTTTATCTTTTTGGTTAAATTTATTGCTAGATATTCTTTTTTATTCCATCATTAACAAAACTGTTTTCTAAGTTTTCTTTCAGATTGTTTATTGCTAGTGAATGGAAATACAACTAATTTTTGTTGTATCTTGTATTCTCTAACACTGCCTAGTTCCTATATTAGCTTTAAAGTTTTCATTTGGGATTTTCAGGAATTTTTTTTAGAAGATCATGTCATCTGCAAATAAAGGTAGTTTTACATCTTCTTTGAAATTTGGGTGTCTTTTATTTCTTATCTGATTTCTCTGCTGGAACTTCTATTTCAATATTCAATATAAATAAGCATCTTAGACATTTAATTTTGTTGTTTTTGTTTTGTGTTAAGAGATGGTCTTGCTATGTTGTCCAAGATGGGCTGGAACTCCTGGGCTCAATCAATCTTTCCAGAACAGCTTCCCAAGTAGCTGGACTATAAATGTCCATTACTTGCCCAGCCTACATTCTTATGTTATGAGTAATTTTCGGAAGAATGCTTTCATTCGTCACTATTGAGTATGACATTGACTCCAGGTTTTCTTCTAAATGCCCTTTATTAGATTAAGGAAATTTTCTTCTGTTCCTACTGTATTATCACCAAACGGTGTTGGATCTTATCAGATGTTTTTCACCAACTAAGATGATTGTGTGCTTTTTTTCCCCTTTGTTCTACTAATGTGCTGTGTTATATTGTTTGATTTTCATATATTGAACTAGCCTACATTCTGGGATAAATTCTACTTGGTTGTGGTGTATAATCCTTTTCCTATGTTGTAGGATTTGGTTTGCTGGTTGTTTTTCTTTTTTTTTTTAAGGGATGAGGTCCTAAAAAAATGCTGAGACCTGTGTTGCCCCTGCTGGTCTCAAGCTTCTGAGCTCAAGTGATTCTCCCGCCTTAACCCTTAAGAATAGCTGGAACAATGGGTGAGTACCACTGTGACCAGGGTTTGCTAGCATTTTGTTGAGGATTTTTTTTTTTTCAGCCTCTCAAGTAGCTGGGACTACAGGCGTCCACCACAACACTTGGCTATGTTTTTTTTTTTGGTTGCAGTTTTGGGACCCGCCACCCTTAGTATGTGGGGCCAGCACCCAACTCACTGAGCCAGAGGCACCACCCTGTTGAGGATTTTTATATATGTTTTCATAATGTAGTTTTGCTTTCTTGTGACATATTTGGCTTTGTTATCAGGGTGGTGGTAGCCTCATAGAATGAGTTAGGAAGTGTTCCCTTCTCTTTTTTGAAAGAGTTTGAAAAGTATTGATATTAATGCTTTTTAAAATAATTGGTAGACTTCACCAATGAAGCTGTCTGGTCCTAGTGGGCTTTTCTTTGTTGGGAGGTTTTGATTACTGATTCAGTCTCTTTACTTGTTACAGATATGTTCACATTTTCTCGAGTCAATTCTAGTAATTTATTAATTTATGTTTTTAGTAGTCCATTTCCTGTAGGTTGTCTAATGTGTTGGCATGCAACTATTCATAGTATTCTCTTATCCTTCTATTTTCTGTAAGGTCGCTAGTAATGTCTTTATTAAAGTGGTTTTTAAATAGAGCTTTTGATATTTGTTTGTTAGAGTACTTCTTGATTTGGTATGCTTCTAATACAACCCAGTTTCATTTGCTTTGGAAGATGGAGGAATTGGAAACACATGAGAAATAAGACCATTCATGAGTGGCCTTATACTGGATTTACTGTCCATCAGTTCAAAGAAAGATAGGTTTATTAGACTGCCAGATCACTTCTCTGTTAAATCAGTTACAGAAACATTTGAGGGAAAGAACATTATCAAAAAATATATTGGCTAGGTGCCTGTGGCTCAAGGGGCTAAGGCGCCAGCCACATACACCTGAGCCGGCGGGTTCGAATCCAGCTCGGGCCCGCCAAACAACAGTGACGGCTACAACCAAAAAATAGCTGGGCGTTGTTGCAGGTGCCTGTGGTCCCAGCTACTTGGGAGGTGGAGGCGGGAGAATTGCTTGAGCTCAGGAGTTTGAGGTTGCTGTGAGCTGTGATGTCACAGTACTCTACCCAGGGTGGCAGCTTTGAGGCTCTGTCTCAAAAAAAAAAAAAAAAAAGTATTACACAAGTGATTTTCTATCTTTTGAATCTTGCCTTGTAAGACTTTGATACAATTTAGAATTATTAAATCTTCCCCATGCTTGGTTTTAGTTGTTCTTCTCTGAAATAAAAACTTTATACTTAACATTTTTCTAGATAGCTGTGCCTGTCTTAGGTTTGTGCCCAAGGAAGAAGGGCTTATAATTGTTATAGTTTAACACAGCAGGAGTAGTTTTGAGGTGGCGACTCATGCCTGTAATCCTAATACTCTGATAGGCCAAGGTGAGTGGATTGCTTGAGCTCAGGAGTTCGAGGCCAGTCTGAGCAAGAGAGAGACCCCATCTCTACAAGAAATAGAAAAGAAAGAGTACTTTTACCATTTGTAGGATATGTTATTAATATTCATATAGTAATTAAGGCATCTGAAAATGTGAGGCAAAGTCTTAGATCAGTGCATAATTAAGATATCAAATGTGAGGCAAAGTCTTAAACTTATCTGGTCTAGTTAGTAGGTAACTATAGGAAATAATTTTAAACCTGTGATGATTCAGATGAGACAAAGTGGTCAGTACCATTAATAGAAAGTCTTTTGTGGCTGGGTGTGGTGTCTCACGCCTTTATTTCTTGCACTCTGGGAGGCTGATGTGGGTGGATCGCTTGAGCTCACGAGTTCAAGACCAGCCTGAGCAAGAGCCAGACCCCATCTCTGAAAAATAGCCAGGCGTTGTGGCGGGCACCTGTAGTCCCAGCTACGTGGGAAGCTGAGGCAAGGGAATCGCTTGAGCCCAAGAGTTTGAGGTTGCTGTGAGTTGTGATATCACAGCACTCTGCTGAGGGTGACAGAAGTGAAACTGTCTCCCCCCCCAAAAAAAAAAGTCTTTTATGTATATATTGTTGGGTTATTATTATTACGAGGTTTTGCCTTATCCTGGTAGAAATAATGTGCATTTTGCATGTGATAGAGAACTATATGGTTTTGTCAAGAAAGGTGATAATATTAATAGATAATTGCCCTAAGTTGGTTAAGAAGGCAGGATGTGTAACAATGTCTAGCATAGAATGTTTAATAAATGTTTTATTAAATGGATAAATCAATAAAAATTAATTATAAAAGTGCTCAAGTGGTTGATTGATATATGAAAGAGGCTGAGATCAACCAAACTAGGATCATCTTTTAAACAAACTACATTTTCAGATACAATAATGTTACCACGCTGAATGTAAAAACATGTTGGGAGAGTATAAGAACAGAATTGTCCATTCATTTGGAGAGAGGACTGTTGAAAGTTATGAAAAAGATAAATTGCTTGCGTTATATTTATTATAAAAGTAATTCAGGTTCATTATGGAAAATTTAGAAAAGATAGATAAACATAAAGCTGAAATAAATCACTTGTTATCCTAATATAACCTTTCTTATCTTTTTTCCATGTCGGTGTATAAAAATGGGATCTCTCTCTAAATCTGAGTATATCTCCGTAGCCTGTTAGTTCACTTAACAGTGAGTCTAACATCTGCAACTTCCTGTTTGAATATTGGAAATTAGGAATCCTCCCAGAAAGTTTCCTGTGTATTTAATGTAGTCTTACTTATTAAGTGGCTCACTGGATATAGTAACTAGCTTTTCCTATATAAAGGATAGACATTATTAGGAAAAGCAAATTATCTGAAACATTTATCTAAAATCATGTTAGTAGGTACTAATAAAATATGGGCTGTGGGCATGGTTGCTCATGCCTGTAATCCCAGCACTTTCGGAGGCAGAGCTGGGAGATTGCTTGAGAATGCGGTGAGCTGTGATCCTGCCCCTGCACTCCAGCCTGGGTGAGAGAGCCAGACTCTGTCACTCACAAATCAACAGGCACAACCAGAAAACTACCACCAACAAAAAATACATGAAATGTATAGAAGACATCTCCTTATTAACTTGTCTGATAATTTTTTAGTAGTTTAGTATTTTCTAATTTATGAGAGTTAAAAAATTGGCATGGAAATATCCTGTTTAAATAGAGAACATATTTAGTATCTTTTTTTTTTTTTTTTAGAGACAGAGTGTCGCTCTGTCACCTGGATAGAGTGCCATAGCAGTAGCTCACGGCAACCTCAATCTCCTGGTTTCAAGCAATCCTCTTACCTCAGCCTCCTACATAGCTGAGACTATAGGCATTTGCCACAATGCCTGGCTAATCTTCTCCTTTCCCCTCCCTTCCACTCCCCTCCCCTCCCCTCTCCCTCCCCTCTCCCTCCCCTCTCCCTCCCTTCTCCCTCCCTTCCCTTCCCTTCTCTTCCCTCTCCCTTTTCTCCCCTTCCCTTCCTCTCCTCTCCCTTCCCTTCTCCTCTCCTCCACTCTTTCTTTTCCTTTCTTTTCCTTTCTTTTCCTTTCTCTTTCTTTCTTTTCCTTTCCCTCTCTCTCTCTCTTTCTTTTCTTTTCTTTTCTTTTCTTTTCTTTTCTTTTCTTTTCTTTTCTTTTCTCTCTTTCTTCAGTTTTTGGCCGGGGCTGGGTTTGAACCCGCCACCTCCGGCATATGGAGCCTACGCCCTACTCCTTTGAGCCACAGGCGCCGCCCCATCTGCTATTCTTCCTTCAGTCCCTGCTTCATTCTCTCTCCCACTGGGTTTCCTTTTCAGTTTTATTATTTGCCTCTCTATCCTGGTCCGTCCACTATTCCACTTTTATCTTTTCATTAAAAAAAAATTTATATAAGTTTTAAAAAGACAGGTGCTGGACTATTCTTTGACAAGAAGATCTGTGAAATAATTGTGACTGTTTTTAGTTCTCCTTTGCCAATACTGATCAATTGGAAAGTAAGAAATTATTTTCCAGTAAATCGTTCATATATTTGGATATGCTTCACTGTTTGAATAGGGGACGAGAAAATAGTAAGTGTTATATTTAAGATCTTTCATAAAAGTGATTAATGCATTAAAAATAGGAGAAATATGTAATTAGAGGAACGAATTAGAGGAAAAAAGAAAATAAGATTATGCTCTGATTTAAATAGTTCGAGAGACAAAGCATATAGCAAAAGCCATTTTATGAGCAATTAATCTCTTTAATTTGTTTGAATAAAAATGTCTTTTGGCTAGAGGAACCAATTTCTTTATAAAGTATTATTCATATTAGTTATTCAAAGATAATGGGAAATTTAATATGATTCCAGATGAAGGTGGGTCTTAGGATGGGTTGTGAGTGGGCTGGTCATGGTCGACAAACGTTTCCCTCAGGAACTTTATCTCTGGAGATTCTGAAGACCTTTTGTCCTTCTGGGGTCCTCAGTAAAAATGCAACTATTTCTGGATCATATGGTTGTCCTTTATGTTTTTGAGGGCAAAGGTTGTATCCGTGGGTGGCACAGTGACTGGAAAAGAGGGGAGAGGGGTGTAATCCCCTCTGTTTCACAGACGTAACTGGAGCCGCATTCCCCAGGGCTGTGCAGGAGGCTGAGGCTGAGAGGCAGAGCAGGAAGGCTCATTAATTCAAATTCTGAGGGTTATCTTGATCAGAAAGGCTGGGGACTCATTCTTTGAAAGTGAATGCATAGATTCCAGGGAGCAGAGTAATGACCCCCACGTGCATGGAATATTTCCCATCACCATTCATAGAGATTTCTTGTGTTCACAAATGAATTCAACCTCCTGTGGAGGGAGTTACTAAGTGAATCTGAAGACCTAAAACTCCAGTTCATGCCTTTTCCTGGGGGGTCACTGGGTATCTTTCTCCACCTAGTGGTCAATGTCTCCAAACCACAGAGCTAAAGGACAATTGGTTATTATGGCAACGAAACAAGGGAGGTTTCTTGTTCTGTATGACGAGGCTACACAAATCCTAGAATGAAGAAGATATTTAAGTGTCTGTTTGGAAAAACCAGTGGGTGTGTTAATAATTGGGTTGCTGGCATAGCTTCTGTTGTTGGGCTGACATGCTTCACATTCTGGTGGAGAAAGAGCAGTTAGGAATGCCTACTGAGCAAGCAGCACACACAGATGGAATTTATCTCACAGCCAGCTTTTTTTTTTTAACTTTAAAAGAAAATTTTAAATACTAAGCAGGTACAAATGTTTTTGGTTACATGGATGGCTTTCATAATTCTTTTTTTTTTCCCTTTTTTCCAGTTTTTTGGCCGGGGCCAGGCTTGAACCCACCACTTCCAGTATCTGGGGCTGGCACCCTACTCCTTGAGCCACAGGCGCTGCCCTGCTTTCATAATGCTTGAGTTGTGGCTATAAGTGTGTCCATCACCCAAATGGTGTTGGTTGTCTGAGGTGTTTGCCCTTTCCCCTTTTCCCCTGTCCCTGTTCCTCCTCCCCACTGCCAGATTTCCACTGAGGTTTGCGTCCATCTGTGTCCATCAGTCAGTTCCAATGTAATAGGGAGTACGTGCAGTATTCATGATACCTCATTTAGGATAGTGGTCTCCAGTTTCATCTGAATTTTTGCTAAGGGTTTTAACTCGTTCTTTTTTATGTCTAAGTAGTACTCCGTGGTATACATATTCTCTTGTCTCATCCTCCCAAGTAGGTGGGACCACAGGCACCTGTCACTATGCACCACTATTTTTTTGTTGTTGTTGCAATTTGGCTGGGGCCGGGTTTGAACCCACCACCCTCGGTATATGGGGCCGGCGCCCTACTCATGAGCCACAGGTGCCATCCCCTGAGGGAATCTTTTCTGTGTGGCTGTAGGCTGGCTTGAGGAAGGGAACGACCACTTCTCCTGACTCTTTAATGTGAATATTTATTCAGTTCTGTGGAGCATGATGGTGTCTTAGGCCCATTTCCACATTTTTTGCTTTCACTGGGAGTTTTTGTGTATGGATAGCTGCTGGTTGATCTTTCTGTGTGGTGGACGAAACAGCCTATGACTTTTTATTCTGCCGTCTTGCTCACTCCTAGACTAGTATTTTTTGACAAACCTAAAGGATATTTATGTTTAAAAATGGAAAGTATGCGTGATTTCTGGAATTTTTTGAGTTTGTACACTTGAGGTTAATACTTGCACGTTCTTGTGAATTTGTATTAAAAACAGATGTATTCAGAGAGTTTTAATAGAACGAGTAGTCAGCTTTCTTGATAGAAGGCATTTTTAAATGCAGATAAATGTGGTAATTTATACTAATGTGTGACAAGAATTCTAGAATCATTAGTGTTCCCTCATAGGATTGTACTGACTGCAGACAAAAGGAGAAAGCAAACTTGGACGTACACCTGACGCTAGAATAAAAGATGGGTTTGAATCTCTTTTTTGAAGCAGACAATAGAATGAGGAAGAGGAACCATGGTCTGCCCCGGGTGCTTCCTCTGCGTGATCTCCTTTCCCTCACCCCCAACCAGGCTAATAGTCTTATCCTTGTCCTCATTTGTAAAACGAGGAATCGCGCTTAAAGCATTTGACAAATTCTCTTTATATCACACCATTATTAAATGGGAAAGTTGGGATTTAACCCCCATTTTAGTGCTTTTGGGCTGCGTTAACAAAGCACCAGTGTTTGTGTAGCTTTCCAACAACAGGAATTTATTTTACAGCTTTAGGGGCTGGGAAGTCAGAGATTAAGGTGCAGGCGGATTTGGTGTCTGCTGGTAAACTGCTTGGTTCACGGACGGCATTTTCTTGCCCTGTCCTCCCATGAAGGAAGGGGCAAGGCAGCTTTCTGGGGTCTGTTTCACAAGGGCATTAATCCCGTTTATGAGGCCTTTGCCCTTGTGCCCTCAAAACATAGTCACCCTGGCAATTATATTTAAACACATAGATTGTGGGGTCACAAACGTTCAGAGCACAGCAGCCCTGTTTTGAGTGACTTTCCAAACCATACCCTCATTATGTTGCTGGGTAATATAATACATGACCAGGGTGTAAGTATTTTGCAGATGAAAATTCAAGATGTATAAGTCTTTCCAGGTTCCATATAAGCCTCTTGAAAGCAAATGCTACAACACAGGGTGGACATAAAGTTTGTGTGCAAAATACGTTTCTGTGCAAAATACTATGTTAAACTATTTTAATTGCACGTGAATGTTATAGCCACCCTCTATACAGCACACATAAGTACTATTTGGATGGACCATGAATTAATGGAGACACTAACTTTCCTTAGAATAGTGACATCCAAATTTCCTCTGACAATGTTCCCAGGAGGGATCAAGAATTTCACTTGTAATATAATCTGAAAATTGTAATTTAGGAAACTACCAACCCTGGCCAAATTATGTTTTTTAGTAGTTGAAAAAAATTCCAAACAGTAATAGTTCATGATGTGTTGCCTTGTGTCTGAAAGTTTGTGTCCCTCCAAAATGTAAGTAGGACTTAGGAGGTGGTTAGAGGGAAGAGCTGTCCTGGATGGTACTGGTGTTTAGAAACGAGACCCAGGGGTGTTTGACCATTCTGCTCTGTGAGGACACACAGGGGGCACCGTCTCTGAGAATAAGCCCTCACCACATACTGAATCCATCAGCACCTTGATCTTGTACTTTCTAGCTTTCAGAACAGTGAGCAATAAACATCCGTTTATAAATTACCTTATCTAAAGTATTTTGTTATAGAGGCAAACTGCGACACATATGAAAATTATATAAAATTCAAATTTTAGTGTGCATAAATGGACATTTATTGGGGGAACAGTCACATTCATTTGGATATTGTTTACAGCCTTTTTTTTCTACACAACAGGTGAGTAGTTGTGACAGAGACCATGTGGTTTACATTAAGGTTAAAATATTACTACCTGTCACTTTATAGGAAAAGTTTGCTGACTCCTGTTGTATATTATGCTGTTGAAGCTTTGGCTTTCCATGGCTTTGTTTTCTAAAAATATTTAAAATGTCTAATGTCTAATGTATACTTAAATACTGATATTCAACTATGTTTTGTTTATACACACTATATTTTATTCTACCCTTTATGGTAATGTCACTTTTATCCTCCAGAGTCAGCTCCAGTGATAAAGAGAGACAGAGAGTGATAATGGAATTCATTTAGGGACTGAGTCATTTTTTGGAAAGTGGTGGGAATCATATTAGCAGTGGTAACAATGGGGACCTAGCACTTTACAGTTTAGACATCATTTTTACCAAGTGTCATCTGATCTTGAGAGATAACTTTGTGAGGTCATATATTAGTATTATAATACTTCCTTTTTGTTTACATGTGAGAAGAGTGAGGCTTAGTAAGGTTGATTTATACAGGAACCTCAAATTAGTAAATGTCTGAACACAGACTCAAACACAGTAGATTTTTTTTTCCTTTTCTTGGAAGGAGAGACTTTATTGTTGGAAGGAAACATTTGTATTTTTACATCTATAAGCAATAGAATGTTTTGTTGGCAGAAAAGTATGAAATTCACTTCAAAGAACAGTTTTTAGAATTTTGAGTTTATTTTTAAATTGCTTTCCTACTTACCGTGTTCTTCAAGGCAATGCCCTTTTCACGCCACAGTTGCCGGTATTTATTTTATGCCAGTTAAACGTTCAGCCCTGAAATAGACGTTGCAAATAGTAACATATGTGCATGCATATTAAAATGATTTTTACTTATAAGAGAAAATATGTTCATTTGATTGTATAAAAATTCATGATTCAATATTTTTCTAAGTGAAAATCAATATTTGAAATGAATAACATATATTAAAATGAAAAGAATCAAGGTCTCAAGGCCTATGAATGAAATGAGTTCCTAACAAACGGTTCATCTGGATTTATAGCCTATTCCAGATACCACAGATTTTATTATGTTTATTTATTTATTACATACGCAAATATGCTAACTTCATAGAGTGTGGTTTCAAGAAATATGTTAAGTGCTGGTGATAAGGAAATAGTCCTGTGTCTTTAGTAAGCTCATGGTCTATGGAGAGAGCAGCACTTAAACACGTAACTACGATTCAACTGGGGCAGAATGAGCTGTCATGGAAATCTTTGTACAAGTCTGCTGGGTACAAAAGTGTCAGAGAATGAGTTGAAAAACAGATGAATGGATGATTCCATATGAACAGGAGATCCAGTGGCAGGGACATTTGGATGCAGAGTGAATGGCAGGTAAGTGGGGTTGGGCTGAGGAGAACTTACTGAATTTGGTTTGGAAACATTGAACCCTTGGCAGTCTAGTGGGGTCTAATATAAGAAAGCAAGTGGTCACAACATGCTGTGAAAAGGACTTGATTAGTAGCATAGGCCACAGAGGTTCTCAAACTTTTTAAACAGGTGGCCAATTCACTGTCCTTCAGACCGTTGGAGGGCTGGACTATAGTTTAAAAAAATAAAAAACATATGAACAAATTCCTATGCACACTGCACATATCTTATTTTGAAGTAAGAAAACAAAAACAAAATGGGAACAAATACAATCACACCACCTCATGTGGCCCGCGGGCCATAGTTTGAGGACCCCTGGTAGGGCGTCAAAGGATGGTAGAAAACAGGCACAGCAGAAAACGGACACTAAATATGACCAGGAGAGGGGTCCTGAAGCATGTCCTAAAGGGAGGGACCTTGAAGCCGAGAATTGAAGGGGATAAGGCAGGTGGTCCAGGGCCCTTACGGATGACTGTGTAGACGCTGGACAACTCCAGGTAGTGCAGGCCGCATAGACTAAGAATAAGACGTGCGTGGAGTCTCCTAAGGTTCCTCAGTGCACAGCCTGAGCAACCACGTATAGTGGCCCTGTGTAAGGGTGGGGACTCAGGGCTCCAGGTCGAGAGGAAGGAAAGGAGGAGAAGATTCTACTTCCAAGTGGGGTAAGCCAGGAGAGAGGTTAAGGGCGCTGAAGCAAGAGCATGACCTCTTTAACTGGATTTCAGTTTCTGTTACGGAGTGAAAGGGTAGTGTGGAGAGAGGTAGGGGAGTCATGTCCAGGAACAAATATAGACAGGTCAGTATGGCCTGAGAGTTATAAAGCCAGATACTTGGCGTCAGATGGGATGTTGGCTGTAGAGAGGGAGAGAAATGTGTATAGTGAAGAGGGATTTAGGAAATAAATTCTAGAAATTCTAGAAATGATGACTGATTAAAAATAGCAAACATATGTACTGTGCTTATTATGTTTCAGGTACTATTGGAGGTACTTTATATGCATCAACTCAATCTGAACAAGAGTCCTATGAACTAGGTACGACTACTCCTCCCCACCCCCATTTTATAGATGAGAAAAAAGAGGCACAGAGAGAGCCCCCAGGCCACACAGGCCAGGCATTCTGGCCCCAGAGTCCAGGCCCTTCATCAGCACACTGGTCTGCCTTTCAACAGGAAATAATGTGACTGGTGGGAAATCAGGTCCAAGGAGCCATGTAGATTTCAATGGTAAATCATCGACATATTCATCACTGCAGTCATTGGTCAGGGCCCAGGAAAAATGTGAAGAAGCCACGGATGAGTTCCTAAGGGACACCACTTCAGCGCCTTGAAAGATGGAGACTTTTCCTCTCTCATGCTTACATGGATGGAGCTGGAACATATTCTTCTTAGCAAAGTATCTCAAGAATGGAAGAAAAAGTATCCAATGTACTCAGACCTACTATAAAACTAATTAATGGCTTTCACATGAAAGGTATAACCCAGTTACAACCTAAGAATAGGGGGAAGGGGGAGAGGGAGGGAGGGAGGGGGGAGGATGAACGGAGTGAGGGGGGTTGGTGGGATTACACCTGCGGTGCATCTTACAAGGGTACATGTGAAACTTAGTAAATGTAGAATATAAATGTCTTAACACAATAACTAAGAAAATGCCCAGGAAGGCTATGTTAATCAGTTTAATGAAAATATTTCAAATTGTACATAAAACCAGCACAATGTACCCCATGATTGCATTAATGTACAGAGCTATGATTTAATAAATAAAAAAGAAAGACAGAAACACTCTATCTCAAGCTAAAAAGTTTAAACTTATGAAACATAAAACAGCAGCAGATTAGGGGAAATATGTACAATACAGACAATACAGGGCAAACATCTTTATAATAAAAAGAATCCACACAAATCTGTAAAAATGACGATGATGTCAATAATAAAAAAAGGAAATTAAAAAAATGAAAATATTTCAAACTGTCTATAAAACCAGCACATTGTACCCATGATTGCATTAATGTGCACAGCTATGATTTAATAAACAAACAAGAACAAAGAGGAGCTGGTTGAGAAGGCTAGGAGAGGTGCAGAGAGAGATGCGGGGAGGCCCAAGGAGAAACAGAGGTGGTGCCAAGGCCCGGTCTGCCAAAAGGTTGTAAGTGTCTACTGGCTTTCCTGCCTCCCTGCCGTCCACCCTCCCCATCAGAATAGTGGAGACTGCACCCAGAGGTGGGCTTTCCTTCCTCACTGCCATCCACCCTCCCCATCAGAATAGTGGACCTTGCACCCAGAGGTGGGCTTTCCTTCCTCACCCATCAGAATAGTGGACCTTGCACCCACACGTGGGCTTTCCTGCGTCCCTGCCATCCACCCTCCCATCAGAATGGTGGACCTGGCACCCACAGGTGGGCTTTCCTGCCTCACTGCCATCCACCCTCCCATCAGAATGGTGGACCTTGCACCCACAGGTGGGTTCCCTGACTCCCTGCCATCCACCCTCCCCATCAGAATAGTGGACTTGCACCCAGAGGTGGGCTTTCCTGCCTCCCTGGCATCCACCCTCCCCATCAGAATAGTGGACCTTGCACTCAGAGGTGGGCTTTCCTGCCTCCCTGGCATCCACTCTCCCCATCAGAATGGTGGACCTTGCACCCAGAGTTGGGGTTTTCTGCCTCCCTGCCATCCACTTTCCCCATCAGAATGGTGGACCTTGCACCCAGAACCCAGAGGGCTTTCCTGCCTCCCTGCCGTTCACCTTTCCCATTCTTCGTTTTCAATGCCCTTCCGGCCACTCTATTATGGGTGGACCCAGGGTCAGTGCCTGCTCAGGATTCAGAGCTCCTGATGTTTGTTTTTTCCATTCCTGAGATACTTCCTGAACATAAAGGTCTCCAGTTCCATCCAAGTTGCCTCTATGACACTTTCTCATTTCCTGTTTGTGGCTGAGTAGTTATCTAGAGCATTAGATGATGGTCTATGTGATAAATAGGTCACATTTTCTTTATCCACTCATCAGTGGGGGGGCACTTAGTTTGACTTCCTATCTTTGCATTTGTGAATTGTGGTATGATAAGTATTTGGGTGCAGGTGTCTTTTTGATATAATGACTCCTTTTTTTGTGGGTCTATGACAGGTCGTAGGATTGCTGGATTGCATATAGGTCTACTTTTAGTTTTTTAAGGACAATCCATGCTGGTTTCCATAGAGGTTGTACTAATTTACATGCTATCCAGTATATACATGCTCCTTTTTTACCACATCCATGCCAACATCTGTTTTTGGATTTTTAATAATGGCCATTCTGATATCGATAAATTGGCATCTCATTGTGATTTTAATTTGCATTTCCCTGATGATTGGTGATGTTGAGCTGTTTTTCATATCCAGTGGCCATTTGTATATCCTCTTTTGAAAACAAAAAGAGGATATACACGATATGTTCATGTCTTTTCCTCACTTTCATATGGGGTTATGTGCATTTTAGTAGCTGCTGTATTGGTGTTCTCTGTGGATTCTGGGTATTAGCCATTCCCTGGATGTATAGTTTCTGAATATTTCCGCCCATTCTAATGGGAGGTTGTCTATTTACTCTGTTGATATTTACTTTGCTGTGCAGAAACTTTTTAATTTAATCAATTTTTATTTATTTATATTTGTTGTTGCTGTATTTACCTTTGGGGTCTTCAGTCAAATTCATCTTTATCTCTGCCAACATCTAGAAGAGTTTTCCCTATGGTTTACTTCAAAAATTTTTTGATTTCGGGTCTTACATTTAGGTCTTTGGTCCATCTTGAGTTAATTTTTGTATATGGCAAGCTACAAGGATCCTGTTTCATTCCCTGCATGTGGCTTTCCAGTTTTCCCAGCACCACTTATTAAATAGGACATCTTTTCCCCAGGGTATGTTTTCATTTGTTTTGTCAGAATCAGTTGGTCATAGCTATATATCTATATCTATATATCTATATCTATAGATTTTTTTTTTTTTTTTTTTTGTTTTGGTCGGTTCCTTTTCTATCTCATCGATCTATGTCTCCACTTTTATACTGGTAGCATGCAGTCTTAGTTATAGCCTTGTGCCATAATTTGCGGTCTGGTAGTATAATGCCTCCAGATATGTTCTTTTGCTTAGGATTGCTTTAGTTATTTGGACTCTTTTTGGTTCCATGTGAAGCTTAGGATTATTTTTTCTAGACCTATGACAAATGACCTATTTTGATGGGAATTATGTTGAATCTACGAATCACTTTGGGTAGTATGGTAATTTTAACAATGTTGATTCTTTCAAGCCATGAGCATGGAATGGTTTTCACTTGTTTCCTCAGTATTTTATAGTTCTCCTTGTAGAGATCTTTCACCTTCTGGCTAAGTGTGTTTCTAGAAATTTTACTTTCTCGGCAGCTGTTTTGGACAGCATCGTGTTCTTGATTTGGCTATCAGTTTGGTGTTAGTAGATAGAAGTACTACTGATTTGTGTGCATTGATTTTGTATACTGAGACTTTGGTGAGTTTATTGACCAATTCTAGGAGTCTTTTGGAGGAATCTTTAGAATTTTGTCATCAAGTGTCCATCAAAGTGGCTCAGTAATGAATCGTTGAACCACAAGGAGGAAGCAGTCTCAATAGTGTAAAACAGGACCCCAGACCACAACCAGAGCCTCTGGTTACCATAGGGCCCCGTTTGTTTGCTGTATTGAAATGTATCTTGCTTTTGTTCAACAAACTTTATTTCTCATTCGACTTGCATTCAGTATGTCTGGTTATTATTCAGCCAAGAGCACGCTAAGAACCAAGAACACACTACCTGCCTTGCCCAAGTTGAATCCTTGACCATGCCAGGTAGAAGAATGCTGGTCCCTGGTGGTCTGTGGAGTGTTCCAGCAGGCCAAATGTCCCTCCCGCAGGCTGAATGAATGTCTCTCCCGCAGGCCGAATGTCCGTCCCCCAGGCCAAATGTCCCTCCAGCAGGCCGAATGTCCCTCCACTTCAGGGCATTTTCTGCTTTTCTGAAGAAGCCCGGTGAGTAGCGCTGGAAAGGGCTGGTGGGCAGGGAGCTCACTGTTGTAGGACCCCTTAGTATGCTGCAAGAGGAAAGAAGGGGTGAGCCTCACTCTCTGTGGAAGCCTCAGTGTGTGTGTGGGGCCAACAGAGGGGAAGGAGCCTCTCCTGAGAGTTCTGGCTCAGCTGTCCCTTGGGGCATCTGTGCCACCTGGCAGCAGTGGGCAGGGCTCTGGGGGAGAGGGGAGGAGCCTGAATAGAGGTGAGGTGGCACTCTGGCCCCCTTGTCCTGAGGGGCTTCCCTGGCCTCGCACTCTCTTCTCCCCCGAAGGCAGCCCCTCCTGAATGCCCAAGCCCTGGCATAACATGGTTCCCCTGGGACCCACCAGCCCCCCGTGACCACCGCAGCCTGGGAAGGAGCTGGGAAATGTCTGTGGAACCAGTGACAAGAACCTGGAGAGTGGAGGCTCCTTGGGATGGACAAAAGCACAGGCTGGGCGGAGAAGCTGTGTGGCCCCTGCTGCCTCAGCTCAGGTCTGCGGAGAGGGGGAGTGACCCCGAGGGCCCCTTGTTCTCAAGAGGCTCCCAGTTCACTGGCGACAGCTTTTGGGCTTGTGAGGGTAGAGAAACTCTCCAACAGTTTGGGAGGCTGCTGTCTGCAGGAGGTGTGAGGGGAGGAAAACAAATGCCTCCATCTACCCTTCCCAAGGGCTCCAGACTCCTCAGGGAGTCTTCTTCCTTGCTGGTCTTCTTTGCAACTTCTTCCCATGGAATCTCTGGTAGATTCTGGCACTTTCCCCTCAAAATTTCACCCAGGCTATTTCTTTTTAATCTAAAACTTTTCATTCTTTCTGATTTGATCAGGTGACCACTGTTTCTAGTCAGCCATCTTGCCTCCAAGCCTCTCACATCTCTGCAATGGCACAGCTCAGTGCCCCCAGCCCTCCACTTCTCCAATAGGGGAAATTGAGAGTGTGGAGAGCAAGCACCCAGCTCCCAGCATGTGGGGCACCCTCCAGACTTGCCCTGCCCACAAGGCTGAGGGGATTGGCCTGGCCGAGTGGCTGGCATTTGTGAGCAGGAAGAGAGGCCCCTGCCTTGTCAGCTGCCCCCCAGACTCCATCAGGAAGCCTTCCCACAAGCCGCGTGGGAGGCCACACCTGTGGACCCCCAGATGCTCCACACTTGCCCCATCCTTCTTCCCCCTCCAGCCTGGCTGCCTGATCACACCACCACATGTCTTGGCAAACAACTGACTTGCTCAACTCTGCAGGAGGCACAAAATCTTGGGCATGTCAGGATGGCACCCTAGAGAGAACAGATGGGAAGCTCTCAACCCCTGGCATGGCCTTGTGAGATTGGAAGATAACGTGTAAACGTTAAAGTCCCCCTCCACCCCCCAACAAGAGGGAGAGAGAGCTGTGGAGGGAATACCTCCACACAGAAACAACTCAAGGGTCTGTCAATAGAAGAATGGACAAAATCGGATTTTAATTATGAGTGCAAAGGCTGTCTGGAAAGTATCCAGCTATGTACTATGAAAAATAGACATGCGTGGCTGGATACTTTCAGACAGCTTTCATGGCATAACATGAAATATTACTCAGCCTTGAAAAAGATGCATGACAACATGGACTTGGAGGACATTATGCTGAGTGAAATAAGCCAGACACAGAAACAAAAACACTGCATGACCTCACTTACGTGTTGAACTCATACAGAGAGTAGAAAGGTCACCAGGGGTCAGAAAGTGGGGCCGATGGGGAGATGTGTGTCAACTGGTACAAACTTTCAGTTCTAAGATGAATAATTTCTGGAGACTTAAGGTATCCCACGGTTCACCCCCTTCCTGGTGAGGAGTGCTGTGAGTGCCCCCAGCAGCACCCTGGGGAGCACGTTTAAGGTAGGGAGTGCCAGGGAGACACAGCCAGGACTGTGCATCCTGCCTGGCTTCCAAGTTTGGGGGAACAAGATGGAAAAGGAGGGCCAAGTGCAGAAAGAACCAGGACAGAAACTGATCTTCCAGGTAGATCTTCAGGAAGGTAAAGAAACAGGTACTCACTGAGTTAATTCTGGGGCTTCCCGTGGCTTTCTGGCACAACCATCCCCTCCAGCAGGGCATGCTCCAGGTAGGCCGGCTGAACGCAGCTAGAGCAGAGAGACAGAAATGGGAGGCCGGGGTGAAAGATTGCTTGAGGTCATGAGTTTGAGATTAGCTTGAGCACGAGTGAGACTGTCTCTACTAAAAAAAAAAAAATTAGCTGGGCCTGCTGGCAGGCTCCTGTAGTCCCGGCTGCTCAAGAAGATCGCTTAAGCCCAGGGGTTTGAGGTTGCAGTAAGCTATGATTGCATCACTACACTCCAGCC
>CAUYPK010081296.1:0-11650 GCA_963574355.1 Loris lydekkerianus
AATTCTTTTGATTCTGTTGAGGTTTGTTTTGTGGCCTAGGATATGATCAATTTTGGAGAATGTTCCATGGGGTGATGAGAAGAATGTATATTCTTTATCTTTGGGATGGAGTGTTCTATATGCATCTATCAAGCACAGTTGTTCTAGGGTCTCATTTAAATCTCTTATGTCTTGGTTTAATTTCTGTTTAGAGGATCTGTCCAGCTCTGTAAGGGGAATGTTAAAGTCCCCTGTTATTATGGTATTATGGGATATCATATTGCTCAGACTGAGTAAGGTCTATTTCAAGAATCTGGGAGCATTGAAATTGGGTGAATAAATATTTAGAATATAAATGTCTTCTTATTTTATTTTTCCCTTGACCAATATAAAGTGACCATCTTTGTGTTTTGACTTTACTTGCTTTAAATTCACATGTATCTGAAAATAAGATTGTAACTTCTCTTTTCTTCTGATTTCCATTTGCCTGAAAAATTGTCTTGCAACCCTTGACTCAGAGTTTTAATTTGTCTTTTGAAGCCAGGTGTGTTTCCTGCAGATAGAAAATGGATGGCTTTGTGTTTTTTAATACAGTCAGCCAATCTATGCCTCTTCAGTGGGGAATTCAAGCCATTAACATTTATTGAGATAATTGATAAGTGTGGTAGCGTTCTATTCATCTTATTTTGTGAGAGTCCATTGCTTAGTTTTACCTTTTGCATCAGTGTGGAAGTTAGGTTCTGTTCTTTAATTTCTGAGTTCTTACTTTGCTGCTGATCCATTGTGATGGTCAGTGTGTAAAACAGGTGGAAGTAATTCCTGTAGAGCTGGTCTTATTGTGGCGAATTTCCTCAATGTTTGTATATCAGTAAATGATTTGATTAATCTGTCAATTTTAAAGTTTAACTTAGCAGGATATAGAATTCTGGGCTGAAAATTGTTCTGTTTAAGTAGGTTAAAGGTGGATGACCATTGTCTTCTTGCTTTGAAAGTTTCATTAGTGAAGTCTGCAGTCATTCTGATGGATTTGCTCCTGTAGGTCAACTGGTGCTTAGTCCTGGCAGCTTGCAGAATCTTTTCTTTTGTCTTGATTTTGGACAGGTTCATCACAATGTGTCTTGGAGAAGTTTGGTTAGAGTTGAGGCAACCCAGGGTCTGATATCCCTCTGAAAGGACTGTGTCAGAATCTTTGGTGATATTTGGGAAAATGTTTATAATATTTTCTACTATGGCTTCCATTCCCCTGGGCCATTCTTCTTCCCCTTCTGGGATTTCTGTAACTTGTATGTTGGAAAGCTTCATAAAGTCTCATAATTCTGTCAGTGAACATTCTGCTTTCTCTCTCTTCTTTTCTGCCTCTTTAACTATCTGAGTTATCTCAAGAACTTTGTCCTCTACCCCAGAAATTCTTTCTTTTGCATGATCTAACCTGTTGCTGATACTTTCTATTGCATCTTTATGTTCCCTAATTGACTGCTTCAGTTCCTTCAGCTCTGTTATATCCTTTCTATGTTCTTCATATTATTCATCTCTTATTTGATTCTGTTTTTGGATTTCCTTTTGGTTATTTTCCACTTCTAGCAGTTTCCTTCATTGTTTCCATCATTTCCTTCATTTTTTTCATAATGTGTATTCTAAATTCCCTTTCTGTCATTTCTAACATTTCTTTATAGGTGGAATCTTCTGCAGTAGCTACCTCATGGTCCCTTGGGGGGAGGGGGGTTTCTCTGAACTGGTTCTTCATGTTGCCAGGAGTTTTCTGCTGATTCTTCCTCATGAGTGATTTCTTTTATCAGTTTCCTTGCCCTAAGGAAAAGACCTTCCTTTCAGTTCCTCTTGCTCTTTAATTTGCCATGCCTCTGGACTAGGGTTTCAATGAATCATTTTGGTACACAACCAGATGGATGAGAAGGTTGAAGATCAAGAAGGTATAAAAAAAAGAAAACAAAAAAGAAAGAAAGAAAGAAAAGGAAAAAGAGAAAGGAGAGGGGGTTGGTAAAAGGAAAGATTGACAAAGAGAAGAGAGGTACAGAAAGTGTGAGACAGAGAAATATAAGTGTACAGTAGGGTACTTTGACACAACCTTTAAAAAACCCCAACTTCTGGGGCTGCTGGGTTGGGTTGTTCCCTTGAGGTCAGGAGCTCTCGCTAGCTTGCCACCAAGTAGAGAGGAAAGACAAAAATGCTATAAATCAAACCAAAACAAGCAAACAGAAAAATTTATGGGATAAAATTGGGGGGGGAAAGCAAATAACAGGGGTAGAAACACTAGCAAAAATGACATTCAAATTATTGCAAAAGGCAACAATGGGAAATTGTATTTAAACTAGAACAATGGAGAAAGAAAAGAAAGAAAAAGAAAAGAAAAGAAAAATCTATAGGGAAAAGGTTGAAATTAAAAAACAAAACAACAACAACAAAAATAACACCAGAAAAAAAAACCAAAGCAGTATATATATCTTGTTGAAAATTGTCTGGGCAACAGGTGATCTTCTGGGGTATGAGATGTTAATCACAATGCTGATACGACTGGAGGCCTCTGCTGATTTCTCAAACCATGCAGGGTGGAGACCCTAAATCTCTTTTCAGCTCTCTTAAAAGGCACTTTAAACATCTAAACTTGGCTAAGCAGAAGCTTTCCCAGGAAAGTGCTTGTTGTTGGGATCACTGCTGATCTCTGTGCTAAAACTGGTCTCACTCTGCCCCTGAGGGTGAAGGCTGTAAGGCAGCTCAGTCCCCACCTTTAGGCTGCTCAGTCAGTAGGTTACTAGCTCCCACCTGATCCTTGCTCTGCAACCCTGATGGCGGAGCTTGCCAGGGCAGTTCTCTCACAGTGGCTCCCTGCGACCCACAGCAGAATACTTTTAGCTCTGTCTGGCTCAGCAGATCAGTCTGGGGTCCTAGACAATGCCCAAAGTTCTCCACACTCCTGCCCAAGCTAATTCAAGGCAGTTCAACTGAGTGCTAAGTCCAAAAACACCAAAACAGCTCACAGGTAAGGCCTTTCCAGTTTTAAGTCTCATTGCTGCTGTACTTACAGCTGTCGATGGGATTAGACCGAATGAACACACACAACCACTTGCCAGTTTTCCAGTGTTTTTGTCCTCCTCTTGGGGTCCAAAAGTCTCTCTCTGACTCTCTGGGTCCTCAAAGGGATAATTATAGGCAGATCCCACTAGCCAGAGATGCCTAGATTCTTGTCTCCCCAGACTCACGGTGCCCAGTTGCAGAGAAGCTGTTACTCCAAAAATCAAGACTCCATCTCTAAAGAATAGCCAGGCATTATGGCGGGCACCCATAGTCCCAGCTACTTGGAAGGCTGAGCCAAAAGTATTGCTTGAGCCTAAGCTTTTGCAGTTCCTGTGAGCTGTGATGCCAGGGCATTCTACTGAGGGCAACAAAGTGTCTCAAAAAAAAAAAAAAGAAAGAAAGAAAAGAAAACAATGTGACCTTAATATTTGTACCTCCCATTACTCTGAAATTAAAAAAGAATCAAGCACATTAAGAGTAGAATTAGATCCAAAATATCTGTTGAGCACTTTGAGAACTCTGGGAAATCACGAACCAGACACTGGTGCGTCCATTTCTCAGATACAGGTCAAATGGTTCACCAGTTGTGTGTTACCTGCTTTTCTTGCTTTTATAATAGAAGTTATCCCCCCCCCCAATAAAAGACATTTTATTACTTAGTTATATACATTTTCTACATTAGTGATTGTAAACTTGGGACCAGGTCAATGATTTTAAAAGACTCTCTGAACGAATGGGTTATTGCACCATTAGGATTACCATTATGCTAAATATTATTATTATGATAACTTTTGCTTATCTATGGTGGTGGATATCATGAAAATTACACAGGACCCTTCCCTTTTGCCCATCTGCTTTCCTCAGCATTTTTTTGTTTAATGTGTGGCCTGAGACAGTAATTCTTTTTTTCTTTCTTTTTTCATTTTCTTTTTTTTGCAATTTTTGGCCAGGGCTCTCAAAGCAACCATGAGGAGATGGATAAGCGGCCATGTCCTGCTGACTCAGGGGCTGTGCCGGCAGAGCCTGAGTCCCCAGTCCCCACAGCACCTGCATGGTTGTGAGCCCTAGGCCCATGATGCAGGCACAACATGGGGTCTGGGGATTGTGTGCCCAGAGCCAGGCACACCCTATGCTTCCCCAACAGGCAGGATTCAGAGGAGCCAAGCAGCTGGTGGCGAGGTCGAGTCCACATCAGTTCAGTTGTTCCCAACAGGGTATTCCTCTTACCTCATGTGGAGTAAAAAGAAGCCCTTGAGATGTGGCTGCAGAGCAAAGCCTGTCCCGTGGTGCTGAAGGACATCTGGACCAACTCTTCTGGGACCTGGGAACAAGCAAAGAGCCTGCACAGTGCTGGACAGGGTCCCACCAAGACTCCTCCATGGTAGGAGGCTTCCTCATGGTTGCTTTGAAGATGAGCTGGCTGCACATGGTGCCTGTTCGTGGAGGAGACACTGTGTCCCTCCATCTCTACCCTGCACTTCCAGGGATGTCCTTCCGACCCTTCTGAGACTCCCCGAGCCTGTCGGGGTGTCAGTCAGCAATTACAGGTGATGCTTTCCGAGCTCTTACATCTGCTAGATATTGTGTTCAAGCACTTATGTAATTAGATGTCATTTGTGCAAGAACACAATGAGATAAGTGCTATGGTCATCTCATTTTGTGGATGAGAAAACCAAAGCTTTGGGGGGGCAGTAAATGGCCCAGTGTCCTCAGACAGAACAGCAAACCTCATCTGTCCACTTCCACATCTCTGAACACTGGCCGCACATTCACAGACTCTCTTTAGACACCTGTGTTCGAGTTCCCCTGCCTCTGTGAACTTGATCTTGGCCTGAGCACAGGCACAGGGAGACTGAACTCCTGCTATGAGGTCTGGGACAAGAAGCCTGGGCTGGCTGGTGCCTTCTCCTCACTCCATGCTTCTCTTGACATTCTTGGCTGTTGCTGGTCCCTTTGGCTCTAGCCAAGGTCAATGCCACAGGCCCAGGACAGGATCAGCCTGTGATGCTGCACAGTCTTAGCTAAGCTAAGGAAAGTCAGCCAGAGGGAAATGCAGGCACCCAGGGGGAAGAAAGACATTCACTGTTTTTGTAGCTCATTTTCCATGTCAATTGAAAATGTTTTTCTATTTTCTTTAGAAATTGTCTTTCTTCTCTTATTTTATGGGATCATCAACCCTTTCTCTACTCCAGCTGTGCTGTGTCCTTCATCTAAGTTAAGGACTTATCTATGCAGGACTTAGCTTACTACTTCGTAAGGCAAAGCAGGTCTCATTTTCCATTAAATGTTGATATCAGTGTAATCAAACTAAACCATCAAAGTTTTTAATCCTCTCACTTTCAATCATGAAATCCCATTTTGGCTCATTGATGGTGTCAATAATATAAAAGTTACATTGCCCAAGGTTCCAGTGTCACAAGTAAATTCCATCCCACTATGATTTTACTTTGTGATTTCCATGTTTACTCATGACATAGGTGAATAGATCTGAGTATAGATTTTTGGATAAAATTCTATTACTATTGTAATGTATGCAAACCCATCTTTGAATTCTATCATCAGTTACAAAGTAGAAGATATGGGCTGTTTCTGACTATAGAAAACTACTGATCATATATATGTCAATCTAGAGTCATTTTCCCTCATTAACAGTATTGAAGCTGGTAAATTCTGAAGTTTCTTTGATAAACAAAATGTGACAAAGAATAACAGAAAAAAAATGGAATATGAAGAATAATTCTGTGGTAAAAGGGTGAAAGACCTAAAAATGGTCTCTGACAAACCTTGATCCACCAGAAGCTCATATGGAAGTTTTAACAATGACTGTAGTTTCAGCCCAATCTTGGATGTAGTGTTAGGCTCACAAAATGCCACATTTTGAAAAGAACATTTGCATTTTGGGGGGTCAAAACAGAAGAAAAGGATTGTTACAGAACTCTTTAGACAGCAAGTCAAGCACAACCCAAGATCTTACCAACAAATGACTTTAAACTCCAACTGTCTAACCATTACACAGCCCAACCCGAGAGCTCCAAGGGGAAGCTGCATGGCATGAGAATTTGAGATGATAAAAAATGTTAAAAATATCATAGCCAGTGAGATCCAGATGACGAGCCCTCTAGTTGCTTCCAGATATTATCTGTGAATAATACAGTTCTTCCAGCTCTTTCAAAACCAAACTGCTTCTCTGGGGGTTGCTAAGGGAGAGTTGAGGGAAAAGATAGCATAGCAACCAAACGACAAATTGATGCCAGATTTTAAACGTGATAAAATTCACCTGTCAAAGGATAAAGAGGCAGAGAATAATGGAGAGAAGACAGTTTTTAGAGATAGAGCACCATGGATTTGCTATTCACTTTGCAAATAGATGCCAGCTTTGTTACAGCGTGCCTGCTTTCTTTCTTTCCTCCCTCCCACCTCTCTCCCTGCCTTCTGCCCTCCCTCTCTCACTCCTTTCCCTTACGGACATTGAGTGCTGAGGACAGGCACCCTGCAGGAGTGGGTATCCTGCCTAAAGGATCAGTGCCGAGTTAGACAAACATGGTGCCTGTCTCATGCCACTCACATTGGAGAGGTGAAGAAAGATCAGAACAAGAATTTAGGAGCCCTCCCTTTTATTTTTACTTGTCTCACTACACAGGTGAATGTTTGACTTTTAGCTGAGATTCTTAGCCAACTGAGGCTAAGTTTAAAATTTGTTATGGAGAAAATAGGAATAAAGAGTTGCCAACCTCTCTTAGAGACTCATTGCTGGACCAAATGCATATGAAATGATGTGAGATAGTAAAAGCTATAATTTGTGGGTGGATTCTGACTGACAAAGATTTGCTCACCTCCTTTAAATTAGGGGCAGTGAGAGTGATGGGAAACCAACTCTCAAAGCAATCAATCAAAGCTTACAGGAGGGGGGTTATGTGATGTAACTGGTTATTTTTGCCCCTCCCCCCCCCACATGTATCTGTTGTGCTAGGTTGCGGTTTGACATGAAGCTCTGTGCCTTGTTGAGATTCTTGAAAGGTACAAGCAACTCTGCCTTTTAGTGGAAAGAAGGGAACTAGGTTTTGGGCTAAATACAAAAGGCCCCATGATTGTTGGGAGAAAATAGATGGCAAGAAGATCACACAAATATCCTGTGTCTTGGGCTTTTTTGTGTGGATTTAAACACTCTGTGGACATCTTTTGTCATGCCCCTGAGATTGTGCCTACTCAAATAGTGTTTGCCAAAGTGAGGTGCTAGTTCAGCTGAGCATATGAGAAAAGGTGTTTTATTTCAATGACTATATATATATTAGGAAAAGAGTACCTTGTATGTTAACCCTATATATATTAGGAAAAGAGTAACTTGCATGTTGACCCCAAGAGCTCAACAGTACTATTAAATAGAATAGAGCTGGCTGGGAAGTGGAGGCATGTGAAGAAAAAGGGCAAGTAGCTTAAACTTACAGGTGCTGCTGGTAAATCGGCACACCACTTCCAATGCGTCTTGCCACAAGCCACTAAAAATCCACTGCATTCTGGGTTATTTCATGCAATTTTTTTGGCCCAGGTCACTAAATTCCAGAAACAGCACAGGTGGCAGACATAGGTGGGTCCACAGGTGCCTGGTTTGTCAGGGCAGCAGCTCTGCCTTTGGTGACTTTCTCAGCCCTGCCTTCCTTTTGGCCCCATGTCACTTCAGGCCAACTAACTTCTGAGAGCAGGACAGCTCTCAGGGCTCCGAGAGTCACAAGCTTCCTCAGCCTCAAAGAGCAAGAATCTCTTCCCTCACTTGCACCAGCTAGAAATAAATCTTTGGTCCTCTAATCCTTCTGTTTGGATACTCGCAGCACTTGATGTATCTGTTGCCTTACACCTACATTTCCAGGGTATCTCTGAACCTGGGTACAGAATGACAAGATCACCCTTTTTGGAGTGGATCCATTGTGACCACCCCCAAGTTGAGAGTAGAGCAGAGATGACAGACATCACATAGCTGGGAGTTTCAGGATGGTATAAGTTGTGAGGAGTGGAGCATCTGACATGTCCACAACAGCAGAACGGGAAAAGCTATGAGGATTTCTGGCCTGAGCAATAGGAAGAATGAAGTTGGCATCCACAGAGTAGTAGGACCAGATGTTTACTTAGAGCAGATTTGAATGGTTTTAAAAGAGACTGGGAAGAGAGGAATCGGAAGAGCTGTGTCCCAACCTGCGATTGCCACCTGCTAGACCTCTTGAAGAGCTGCTCCATGACCCATGAGCTGCCATTGGCACCCACCCAGACCCCGGTAAGAGCTGCACCACAACCCGTGATTGCCACCTGCCAGACCTCCGGAAGAGCTATGACATGACCCGTGAACCACGATTAGCGCCTGTCAGAACCCTGGTAAGAGCTGGGCCACCTCTCGCGACCTGCCATTGGCACCCGCCCAGGCCCAGTAACAGCTGGCCCGCAACCTGCAACCCGTGCCTGCCCAGACTTCCGTAGGAGCTGTGTCGTACGTAACCTGAGACCCATGCGCACGGGGCCTCCGCATGCCCTGACCAGGAACTCGGGGAGCCACGCAATCCTGTATCCTCCCTGCCTCCACACTGTCCACTTGTCTGGCTAGGGAATCAGGTAGCTGCGTGCCCTTAAGAGCCCTCCCTGCCTCTGCATGGAGCCCTTCTCCTGGCCAGAGACTGCTGGAGCCTTGGGCCCTTTGTGGCAAAGTCACTGGGTGACAGGCACTTCCAGAACTGTGTGCACCACCCCCCTTGCTGGATCTGGGTGTGTCACACTCCGGAGCTGCCCCCACAACCAGAACTCCCTGGCTGGGGCAGCCCCAGAGGAGCTACATGGGGTCACTTCCTACGCAAATCCAGCAACAATAGAGTGATCCCGCTGGGGTCTAGTCCTGGAGAGACACCTCCCCAACTCTGAGGACGGCCAGAGGCAATGGAGAAAAACAATCATGAGGCAAAAACAATGGAAATAGTCTGGCAATATGAATAATCAGAGTAGATCAACTCCCCCAAGGAACAATGGGGCAGACACAGCACAAGATCTCATGCACAAACAAATAGCTGAGATGTCAGAAATCAAATTCAGAATCTGGATAGCAAATAAGATCAAATTAGAATTCTAAGCAGTAACCCAAAAGATGTCTCAAGAATTCAACAAATTCAAAGACCAAATGACCAAAGATTTTGACACATTGAGACAAGAAGTTGCAGCCCTCAAAGATCTGAGAAACACAATAGAATCCCTCAGTATCAGAATGAAGCAAGCAGAAGAAAGGATTTCTGACATTGAAGACAAAGATTTAGAACATTCCAAACTCTCAAAGAGGAAGAGAAATGGAGGGCAAAAACAGATCACTCACTCAGAGAGCTCTGGGATAATTCTAAGAAAACCAATATTCATCTTATAGGGATCCCCGAAAGTGATGAAGTGGCTTCACAAGGCAGAGTCTCTTCTCCATGAGATTATGAAAGAGAACTTTCCAGACATGCCAAGAGATTCCTAAATTCAGATAGCAGACAGTTTCAGAACTCCAGCACGACTCAACCTGAATAAGACATCCCCCAGACACATCATAATCATTTTCACTAAAGTTAATATGAAGGAGAAAATTCTGAAAGCAGGTGGATGAAAGAAAATCATTACCTACAAGGGGAAGAATATTAGAATAACTGCAGATCCCTCTGCTGAAACCTTTCAAGCTAGAAGAGGATGGTCATCGACTTTTACTCTCATAAAACAAAATAATTTTCAACCCGGGATCCTGTACCTAGCTAAACTCAGTTTCATTTATGATGGAGAAATTAAATACTCTAATGACATTCACATGTTGAAGACATTTGCCATAAATAAACCAGCTCTCCAGGATATTCTCAGACCCATCCTCCATAAAAAACAGCGTAATCCTCCACTACAAAAGTAAACACACCAGAAAATATTGATCAAATTTCAACTTCCACAGTTGCAAAAGGATTAAAAATGTCCACCGGACTCTCAAAAGGCTTATCAGTATTCTCAATAAATGTGAATGGTTTAAATTGTTCTTTAAAAGGCACAGGCTGGCTGACTAGAAACAAAAACTCAAGCCAGATATCTGCTGCATACAAGAATCTCACCTTATATTAAAAGACAAATATAGACTCAAGGTGAAGGGATCATCATCCAGGCAAATGGAAAGCAGAAAAAAGCAGGCATTGCAATCCTATTCGCCTATGCAATAGGCTTTAAACCAACCAAAATGAGGAAGGATAAAGATGGACACTTCATATTTGTTAAAGGTAATACTCAATATGATGAGATTTCAATTCTTAATATTTATGCACTCAACCAGAATGCACCTAAATTTATAAGAGAAACTCTAAAAGACATGAGCAACTTGATTTCCTCCAGTTCCCTAGTAGTTGGAGATTTTAACACTACTTTAGCAGTGCTGGATAGATCCTCCAAAAAGAAACTAAGCAAAGAAATTTTAGATTTAAATTTAACCATTCAACATCCGGACGTAACAGACATCTACAGAACATTTCATCCCAACAAAACTGAATACAAATTCTTCTCATCAGCCCACAGAACATACCGTATATACTCAAGTATAAGCTGAGTTTTTCCGGCACAAAATTTGTGTTGAAAAACCCAAACTCAGCTTATACTCGGGTCATGCAGGTTATTTGATTCGGTGCGCACGCACCTAATCAAATGCACGTAGTCTCTGGTTGTCTTCTGCCATCTGCTTGAGGGGGCGGTGCTTCAGCTCAGTCCACAAGTCGCGGCTGAGCTGAAGAGGTAGGTAGCTGAACTGAACTGTATTCCACTGAACTATTTAACCCACAATATTTAATGGCACATTTAATTAAGTGAAAACCCCATTTAAGGCAGTAAAGTCTTGTAAATAAATGTTTATAAATTCTGAATGTTTATAATCAGGGGTTATGGAGTATAAGGATTCAGGATTTTTAACCATTTACACGTGAAGCTAATGGAACTAAGCTGAGACCTGTCATTATTTTTAAAAGGAAGCCTTTGCCTAAAAAGGTCAAATTCCCACCAGGAATTACAGTGCGCGTACATGAAAAAGGCTGGATGGATGAGGACAGAACAAAAAAATGGCTGGAAGAAATTTGGAACACACAACCAGGAGCAGCCTTGAAGAAAAAACCATCATTAACCATCATTGCTGGTTTGGGATATGTTCAGAGCTCACACATCTGATAACATAAAAAAACTGGCAAAGTCATCTCAGGTTACTTTGGCCGTTATTCCTGGTGGGCTTACATCTGTATTGCAGCCCCTAGATGTGTGTCTAAACAAACCCTTTAAAGACCGTGTGCGAAAGATGTGGCATGAATGGATGTCATCTGGTCAAGAGCAACTGACAAAAGTCGGAAATCTAAAGAAGCCTGACATTGAACTGATAGCAAAGTGGGTTCGTGATGCATGGGAAGAGATTCCAGAGGAAATGGTGCAACGCGCCTTCAAGAAATGCGGCATTAGTAATGTGATGGATGGCAGTGCAGACTGCACTTTTTTTTTTTTTTATTATAGATAAAAATATGCACCATAGATGTGGCCCAACCCATCACCCTCCCTCCACCCAAACCTCCTCCCTCCCTTCCCCTTCCTTGGTCCTTTCCTCATAGTCTTGTGGTATAGTTGGGTTATA
>CAUYPK010081302.1:0-17535 GCA_963574355.1 Loris lydekkerianus
TTCTCCTTCATAATCTCATGGAGAAGAGACTCTGTGCCTTGTGAAGCCACTTCATCACTTTCGGGGATCCCTATAAGATGAATATTGGATTTCTTCGAATTATCCCAGAGCTCTCTGAGAGAGTGGTCTGTTTTTGCTTTCCATTTTTTTTTCCATGCAGGGTTGCGTGGCTCCCGCAGTTCCTGGTCAGAGAATGCGGAGGCCTGGTCGGTGTGGGTCACTGTTCAGGGGTCACAGCACAGCTCTTATGGAGTTCTGGGCGGTGCCAAGCCCAGGAGTTTGAGGTTGCTATGAGCTGTGACATCATGGCACTCTACCCAGGGCAACAGCCCATGGCTCCAGTGTGCCAAAACTGCCTCACTCTGTCCCTAAGGATTAAGGCTGTAAAGCAGTTCAGTCCCCGCCTTTAGACTGCTCAGTCACTAGGTTACTTTGTCCTGCCCAATCCTTGCTCTGGGACCCTGAGGGCAGAGCTTGCCGGAGCAGTTCTTTCACAATGGCTTACTTTTCCCAGCTCAGGGGCTCATTCTGGGACCCTGGGCAATGCCCAACGTTCTCCACACTCCTGCTCAAGCTCTCCCCAAGGCAGCTCAACTGAGTGCCAAATCTAAGAACACCAATACAGTTCACATGTAAGGCCTTTCTGGTTTGCAGTCTCACTGCTGCTTGTACTCACGGTTGCTGGCATGATTAGGTTGGTCGAACACATGCAGCCTCTTGCCAGTTTTCCACTGTTTTTGTCCTCCTCCTGGGGTCCAGAAGTCCCGTTCTGGCTCCCTATATCCTCAAAGGGATGATCATCGGCCGTTCCCACGGGCCAGAGATGCCTGGAGTCTTGTCTCCCCAGAGTCCTTGTTCCCAGTTGCAGGGAAGCTGCTACTCGGCCGCCATCTTTAATCCAATCTCTCTAATTTCTTAAGAAGAATATCTTATGTAATATAATTTCTAAATATATGAAATATGGGAAATTTCTAAAAATTATTAGAACAGAATTTTCTTAGAATACAAATGTTTATTTTTCTCTTCGCCCTTTTCATACAATTTGCTATATCAAATGGCAGTAGCCCATTTTAAAGAGCAAGCAAAAATAGGTCAAATAATTTGTTGTACAAATGAATATTTAAAAAAATTTAAAAGAGCAGATTAGAGAGGAGCATTACCTATTAGAACTGGCCATCAAGATGGAGATACAACATGAATAAGCTGTTTTGTTGTTGTTGCTGCTGTGTAGTTCAATTATTTCAGTGAATGATTCTATTGTCTTATATCCTGAAGCTTAAAGAAATCAACTTGAGAGGAGTAAGAATTCCATTTATAGAGATCCAAAATTGAATTAGGTAGTATTTTGGATTGATGTGGGTTTGTTTTTTAGTTGGTTTTGTTTTCTTCATAAAATGCATTTATATTAGTATATTAGTTTTTTTCTGCTATGTAAAAATTTTCCACAATTTTGGTGGCTTAAATGACATACATTCATTGTCTCCCCGGCTCTATGGGTCAGGTTTAGTGTGGCTGAGGTTCTCATGGTGCTGCAATCAAGGCATTGGCTGGATGTGTTCTCATGTGGAAGCTAGACTATGGAAGAAACTGTTAAGTGCATCCTGGCTATTGGAAGAATTCATTTCCCTGCATTTTTATGACTGAGGGCCCCACTTCTTATTAACTGTCAGCTGGAGGCCACACTTAAGTCCTAGAGGTCATCACTGAGGTTTCCTGCAAGATGAACCTCTCTAGGGACAGCTTTCAACATGGCTATTTGTTTCTCTGAAGCCAGAAGGAGAAACTCTCTGGGAAGAGTCCAATATAATGTAACATAATCATGGAAGTGACATTGCATCATTTTTTCCATAGTGAACAGCTTAATGCAAATCTGACCCTTCTTAAGGGAAGGGGACTAAGTAAGGCATGACTCAATAGGGGTGTCTCCCAAAATCAGAAATTTTATTGCATATTTTAAAATTTACTTGTATATCATCTTCCTATCCTAGAATATATGCTCCTTCAGATCAGGAGAATTGTGTTAAAATTATATTGAACAGAGACATTCTTTTCAATAAAATATAGCCAGAGAAACTGTTCAAGTATGTGTTTTAAAAGTTATTGATGAATTAACTACACACAAACAAACTGCAAACAAAGGAGGACATTTGTTATTTATTTTTAATATACACAAACCATTTATTCCACCTCTATATAGCAATGGTCATTTTGACTTAGTCACTAAAAACTTGGCTAGAACTCAAAGCTCTACTTGGTCCTACTATTTTAGGAAAAAATAAAAATAACTATAGCATACATGAACATAATTTAAACACTGAAAATATACTTTCACAAAACTAAATTTATTGATTGTCTCTTTTTTAAATTTCAAATATTTTAAGGGAATATAAATATTTTTGGTTACATGGATCACTTTTTTAATGCTTGAGTCATAGCTCTAAGTGTGCCCATCACCCATATAGCGTTCATTGCACCCGTTAGGTAAGTTTTTACCCCTTCTCTCCTCCTGCTGCTTGATTTCCACTGAGTAACTTCCCTCTGTGCACATGTGTACCCATCAGTTAGCTCCAATTTAATAGCAAGTACTTATAGTGTTTGTTTTTCCATTCTTTAGATACTTCACTTAGGATAATGATCTCCAGCTCTATCTAAATTGTTGCTAAGGCATTAAGCTATCCTTTCTCACGGCTGAGTAACACAACATGGTATACATGTGCAAATCCACTCATGAATTGATGGGCACTTGGGTTGATGCCACATGTCTGCACTTGTGCATTGTGCTACAATAAACATTTGAGTGCAGGTGTCAAATGACTTCTTTTCCTTTGAGTAGATACCCAGTAGGGAGATTGCTGGAACAAATGGTAGGTCTACTTTTAGTTCTTCAAGGAATTTCCACACTGTTTTCCATAGAAATTGTACTAATTTGTAGTCTCACCAACAGTGTATAAGTACTCCTTTCCCTCTTCATCCATGCATTGGTTGGTTTTGGATTTTATTATTTCATGTGCTTTGAGATATGACTTCAATAACTTGTTCTTAGTTATCTGACTACATCAATTATCTGGACCTTCTCATAGTCTGTCACAAGTATATTTAATAATTATATTAATTATGGATAAAGCTAAATAGACACTACAGACAAGCTATTAACACACTGACTGAAGTAAGGCATAATTTTATCTCTCATACAACAGGTTGGCCAAAACAAACTGGCAGAGCAGCTCACTTCCAGAAAGTCATTCACAGACCCACATTCTGTCTTCAAACAGTGTCATATTATTTTTTTCTCCTTGGGCAAAACAAGGCCAGGGACATGTTCATTTTCCAGAAAACAGGAGGAAGGAAGAGCCAGAGACAAGGTCAATAATATCCTATTGGCTCAAACAGTCTTAGCTGCAAGGAAGCAGTGAAATATAGTCACTACAAATGGCCAAAAAACATGAGAAAATGCTCATCATCCCTAATCATTAGAGAAAGGTACAAATCTTTCTACTACTCTAAGGTATCACCTAACCTAACACCAGTGAGAATAGCCCACAGTATAAAATCCTGAAACTGTAAATGCTGGCATGAATGTGGAGAGAAGCAAAGACTTCTACACCACTGGTGGGATTGCAAACTAATACAACCTTTATGGAAAGAATTATGGAGAATTCCCAAAGAACTAAAAGTTTACCTTCCATTTGATCCCACAATCCTATTACTAGGGATCTACCCAGAAGAAAAAAAAAATCATTTACCACAAGGACATTTACACTGGAATTTTTGTCACAGCTTAGTTCACAATTGCAAGACGTGGAATCAACCCAAGTGCCCATCAACCCATGAATGAATTAACAAACTCTGGTGTATATATACTATGGAGCACTGTTCAGCCATAAGAAAAGATGGAGACTCTACATCTTTTGTGTTACCTGGAGTTAAAACACTTTCTTCTTAGTAAAGTATCACAAGAATGGAAAAATAAGTAACCAATGTACTCAATACTAATATGAATCCAATATATGAGCAACTACGTGTTCACACACAAAAAAAGAACACCAGTATATTCTAGTGAGGGAGGAGGAAGAGGGGGACAGGGGAGCAAGGAGGGCCATGGGTGGGATCTCACCTAATGTGCACAATGTGAGCGTGTTCAGCATACCCCCTGGGTGAAGAACTCAACTACAACTTCAACTTTGCCTTAGAAATGAAAACAAAGTGACTGAAACATTTCTACCCTCATACTAATTTGAAATTAAAATATATATATAGTTGCTAGTTATAGTCACAAACCTCAGACAGAGGGAGGAATGGATTATAGGAAACAGTAATAACCTACAGAAATAGTAAAACAGTTTATCAGAGTGCCTAATCAATATGACCAATTCAAATTCAAATTACAGCCATGTTCTGATAACCTGAATTATTGCATCACACCTGTGATGAACAACTATTATATAAAAACTGGATTTCAATGCTGAATCTCCTTTGAAATGCATGTATTTTTTTACTCACAAAATAGAAACAGTTTTTTGTTTTTGTTTTTGTTTTTTGTTTTTATGTATTTGCCTTACAGGGCTGTTGTAATGAATAATCAGAGGATGGTGTTTTTCACTTTTGCTCTCTGGAGGTTTATAGGCTGACTCTAATATGATAGTCACATAAAGTTATTATATAAGTCTCACAATTTTTCTTTTAGACAAATAAAGATTATTTTTTCTCTCACAAATAAAATAAAAATACTAGCATTGTAAGAAATTCTGTTTTTGAATATTCATGGATTTAAATTTTCAAATTTTTACTTTCCCCAATTATACCTAATTGTGATTTAGCAGAGTATTTTTACAAGTCTCATTTGGCTTGTTATAGTATAAGCAAAATTCTTTCTTTATGTGTGAAATGTTGTTGAACAAATTGTCTCCTTTATAACACAAGTTTCTAGAAGATCCAAGCAAGAAATGTTTTCCTTCTGATAGAGCAAATTATTATTACTTTTTCAACCTGAATATTTAACCTCTCTAAATCATCTATACACATCATAAGCGATAATAAACATTGTTTTGTCATATGGTGATAACATACATATACCCTGCAAGAGGCAGAGTTGAGATTCTATTCCAAGCCAAATTTACTTCCCCAAAGAGTCCTGATTCCATAAAAAGAGTACTTTAAGGTATAAAAAGCATACAGGCACTAAGTTTATGATCATAGATGAAACATAGGTTCCTTTTCCCGTACATTAGCCACAAAGAAAGGGCAATTGTGAAAAGGGGGAAGATGATGAAAATAGGCATCCAGGCGTATGTACCTTTAAAATTCATCAATGCTAAATCTGGTCTCCTGCCTCTGTATACATCTCTCGCACACACACACACACACATAAACATCACAGGCACACAAGCTGTTTCTTACCTGGTCCTTTGCTCAAACATGCTTCCCTATCTGGCTTGCTTCCTCTCAAGTAGCTCATTCTCACTTTTAAACACTCAATTCAGCTGTTATCTCCTTTGGGTGGTGTTCCTGGGCCCCACAGAATGGGATGGGTACCCCCACCATCACATCTATCACTGACTACGTTTATTCTATTGGTCCCTTTTTTGTATCCACCTCCCCACTTGGCTAGAAGACGCCAAGGCATTGTATGTCTCTTTGTATAGAGACACCTGGCATATGATGCATACTCAATAAATATGTGCTGTAATGTTGGGCGTGGTGACCCATACCTATAATCCTAACACTTTAGGAGGCTGAGATGGGCAAATGCCTTGGGCCCAAGAATTCGAGACCAGTCTGGGCAATAATATAGTGAGATACCATCTCTACAAAAAACTTTAAAAATTAGCCAGGTATGGTGGCACATGCCTATAGTCCCACCTACTTAGGAGGCAGAAGAATTACTTGAACTTGGGAGTTCACGGTTGCAGTGAGCTATGATCACACCACTGCACTCCAGGCTGGGTGACACAGCAAAACCCTGTCAAGGAAAGGGAAGGAAAGAGATGGGAAGGGAAGGAAAGGAAAGAAAGGAAAGAAAAGGGGAGGAGAAGGGAGGGGAGGGGAAGGGAGGGGAGGGGAAGGGAAGAGAAGGGAAGGGAAGGGAAGGGAAGGGAAGGGAAGGGAAGGGAAGGGAAGGGAAGGGGAAGGCAAGACAAGGCAAGGCAAAACAGAAAGGCAAGGCAAGGAAAGGAAAGGAAAATATCTATGAGAGGTATGATAATATTTAATGCCACATAATGGAATAGTAGAGGTACTAGTAGTTTAAGGGCCTAATTTATCCAAAATTATTGTTAACATTAATTAAAATAATTATTTCAATATTCTCTTTTGGTAAAAAGGAAAGAATAAGTTAACTTATTCAGCATCTATTATGTGCGGGCACTTTACTGGCACAAGGGCACTTTATTGGCACAAGTGCATTGTTCCATCCATTTATTCACAACAAAAATATTCAGATGTCTACTATGTGCCAGTAACTATTTTAGAAATACACAGATAAAAAAATACCTAAAAAATATAATCCTGCTATCATAAATTTTATACGGAGAGGGCTGGAGGAGAGCAACCAGGGAGGGAATGAAATAAAAAGTAAACAGAAAAAATAAGTAAAATAGTGCTAATAAGGTTAGCAGGAAATATGAATATGAAATACAGAATTAGGGGTTAAAATTTCCAATTGGATAGGCATGGCGACCTCACTGAGAAAATAAGGCAAGACCTAAATTAATCAAAAGCGATGGTTGTATGTCTGTCTGGAGGGGAACAACTCAGAAAAGAACTGAGAAAGTGATTTGAGATTTGCCAACACGATGGTCGGCGTGACCTTTCAGTAATGTGGCAAAGGTGAAAATTGACTGAAGAGGATTCAAGAGAGAATAGGAGGAATCTGGCAAAAGCAAATGTAGTTTAATCTCCTAAGCCACTGTGAGGCAAGTCATTTGATCCATTATTTACAGAAACTGAAGCTCAAACATAGTAAGTAATTTGCAAGAGTCTGAGTTGAGGTTCTAATCCAAGCCAGCAATCTTTCCCCAAAAACCCTCAAATTTAGCAAGCTGTTCATCAGCTCTTTGGGAACTTGTAATAACCAATTCACTGTCTGCTCCACTGCACAATAAACGATTTAATAATTAACACATCACTGATCATTATTACAGAAAAATATGGTTTACCCAGAGAGCCATTAAACGAGGGACTACATGAAGGTAAGGACGCTGGCTCCAGCAAGTGGCAAGACACACCATTCAATGAAGAATAAATGCCCTACATGAAAACATGCTCAACAAAATCCCATTCAGTAGACAGTACCTATGAGATTAAAAGTCAGTAAGGCCAGAACCCTCCTCTCTGTAAAGCTAAGAGGAATTACAAATGAGCGTATTATAATTAGATAATTGTCAAGATGCTTTTCATGTTCTCAATCTTGAAGAATGTGTGTGTGTGTGGAGGTGTGTATTTACCTTCCTATAGGTTACTTTTTTAGTTTTATACACTTATAAAAGTCAGAAAATTTGGTAGGGAGATCCGATTTCACAAGGATGATGCATCACACAGATAATATAGGAAAATGTTTTGAAATCTTTATATTATAAAATATTTCAAACATCAAAAATACGTGAACAAAATTGTATGACAAATTCCCATCTCCCCCCCCCCTCATTCAGCACCAGTGGTTACCAACTCATGGCCAATTTTGTTTCACCTCTATCCTCATCTAATTCCCTATCTCACTGTCACATTATCTTGAAATAAATAACAGACATCATATTATTTTATCTGTATATATGTCATTGTGGGGAGATTTCAAAGTAAGTCATATGGCTCACTTACATGATAATAAGGTAAAAAAATTTAAGTTTGTCATTTTCATTTGGCAGAGTTGAAGTTCTACAAGAATAATGGTATCTATTTTAGATGACCACATGGGCTAGAACAAATGGAATCTGGGAACATGCTGAGGGTTTTTTTTTTTTTTAACTGCTTTTTGAGGTTCACTTTTAGGCCCTCTATATTCTGGTCCCATCCTACAAATTCAGACTTTCCCACTGTGTGCCCTGTTCTGGTGAATCCTCTCTTTTATTTGCTCTCATTAATACCACATTCAAACTTATTTGCTTTCTCAGGTCAAAAATACCATTGCCCTTCACTCAAAACCAACAACTCTTTTTAAGATTCAGATCACGTACAACATCCTCCAAGACGTCTTTCTGGACTAACTCAAATCATAGTGACCTCTCCATTTCCTAAATGCCATTGCAGTTACAGTTTGACCTTCACCATACAAGGTTTTATTTTATACTCTTCTATGTTTGTTTTCCCAACTTGACAAAAAGCTCCTACATGGCAATAATTAGAATTTATAACTGATTTTGTCTTAAGCTTCACAGCACTTGCTACAGAACTGGTCATGTAGCAAGTGCTCAGTAAATATGTATTCATTTATTAATGGGTTTAGTAGGGTCAAGTGTCTATACAGTATTGGAAATGCTGGATGGAGTTCCTTAGCATGTAATATATTCATTTAAATGTTTGAATTGAGAAATTTCTCCCAAAGAGAAATTTGCTAATAGTGTAGAATTTGTTAGCACATTTTTTTAAAAAATCAAGACTGATTTAAACTGTTCAAAATGTGAAATTTACCTAATCATGCTAATACCTGACATAGATTCTTTGGGATTTATTTCTTAGGAAGCCTCTGAAAGTCATTTTTAAAGAAGTACCAGGAGAACATGAATGAAAACTGAATGTTCTCTCTTGTTTCAAGAGAGTTCATCAACAATGCTGAGCAGGGACGGCCCCTGAAATAGCACTATTCAATCTATTTCATTTGTCTTACAAGGCATTTGAAGATGAAATATTTTTATGTGCTGAACCAGTCTGATTTCTATATATTTTTGTCCATTCTTATTTTTCTTTATCCACTCAAGTCTGTAATTTTAATAGTGATGATATACAATGACAGGCATGAATGAAAGTGATAGGAAATTTATGTCAATATTATTCTTGATATAAATACTATGCTACTATGAAATTGGGGCTTTCAAACTTAATCGTGATAATATTAGGAAGAAAATAAACTATCTTGACTATATTTATTAAAATTTCTAGAGTTAGGTATTGACAACATTTAGTGATCATCATTTCTTAGACTAGATATTGATAGATCACAGATCCTTTCAACTTTTGTTTAGCATTTTACCCCCTGAACATACCTAACATGTATGCACCCCATTAAGGGCATGATGGGATGAATTGTTGGAGTCATGATGCTAATTGATGCTAATTTCATGAAGGAGCAGGAAGGATGCTTTTTTTATGAAGGCATCCTTCATATGGAAGAAAATACTATTCAAATGAAATGATTATACCCTAACTTAAATTTTAATCCCCAATACAAGAAAATCAGTAAGGTAAAGAGAGATTGGTAAGATCCCCATTGCACCCTTTGCAAATGTAAGGGCCTGGGTACCGGCACTGTGCAACCTCAGGTCTCAACCCAGAGGAGCCAAAGACATCCGTACTGTGTGCCAGTCATGGCCATAAGTGCTTCACAGGCATTAATTCACTTTAACTTCATCACAAACCTATAAGGTGGATATCACTTCTTGTCCATACTGCTGCTGCAGAGCTGAAAGCCTCAGGGCATTAACTTAGAGCCTTTCCACTTAGCTTTCCTTCATATTGCCTCTCTGTTATTTTAAGCCTCTCCCTGCAAAATAATTTCTCTCCATAGAATTTTGTCTTATTCTCCAATGTATGTCCTGGCTTCTATTCTCACCCTTAATGGCCAAGTTACCAAACACTGCTACCATAACTAGTTAATGTTAAGGCCATTCATTTGTCAACATTTTCAATGCAAACTTTCGTTTTAGCTTTATACACTGTCTTCTCTGGTGATTTTTTTTTTTTTTTTTTTACTATTATCTAATAATCTAGGAATCATTATCAAACATAGCTCTTAGTCCTAGAACTTTAGTTCAACATTTTCTTTGCTAATACTGATGTCTGAATTTAAGTTTGTCCTTTGTCATAATATAAGCCACCTTCCTGTCCCATGCTCAGATCTAAGCTCTGGGTTTTAATTCAAACTCCTGTACTCACAGACATTCCCATGGACATCTCCCACAGTGAACACACTTGGTATAGCCTGGCTTTTAGTGGACCCTCCCTCCAGGACCCAGCCAAGGTGGTTCCTGCCTCAGCTTCCGTTCTCATAGACAGGGAAGTGACTGCCTGAGTCTGGCACGGTTTCCTTCTCCACCAAGAAATAAACTTGCAGAAATCTATCTGGCTCTAAATTCAATACGGATGATACTTTCAAACACAATATTCCTCCAGTAGAAGTATTATTCTTAATGAAACACAAATGAGTTTGTGTCCAAAATTGAAATACAATTAAGGTTACCATTTACCATCCTCCAAACAGTGTCCTTCAAATAGATGATGCCTAATGAAACAAACTAGCAGGACCAGCCTTAGATGAACATGAGCAGTGCTCAAATGTGAGCCAAACCCCTCTGGTTTCCCCATTTATTACTTTCTTCCTCCTTTATGTTCCCTCTCGACAAAAGTAGAATCCAAACACTGCCAGATTTGGCACCTCAATCAGGTCTGTCCCTTTCGGGAGTTGAATTGCAACATAAACTTATTTTCTTCTCTTTTCACTCAAAACAAACAAACAAAACAATGACCCCTGACTTTTGCTCAATCAGCCCGCCTTTGACAAACAAATTTACAGTACAGTGGCAATTACTTAGAACAGCTTCATGCTCTATCCTTCTGGATAACAGCTGTGTACAGTATTTAATAAGGATACTTGTAAAGCAATTGAAATAAGCCAAAAGAATGTATTTCTAATTCTGAACAGTCAGGAAATATGATAAAAGATAAATAAGAGTTAGGGAAATTTTCCTTACGCCTCTAAATAACACCAATTGAAAATGGCCCTGTCGTTTGGTCTTGGAGTCATGTTTCCAAATTTCAGAAAAGAAAACACCTTTTAATTGAATAGAAAGGATATATATATATATATATATATATATATATATATATATATTTTTTTTTTTTTTTTTTCAGTTTTTGGCCAGGGCTGGGTTTGAACCTGCCACCTCTGGCATATAGGGGCAGTGCCCTACTCCTTTGAGTCACAGGCACCACCTGAGGATATATATTTTTTTTATTGTTGGAGATTCATTGAGGGTACAAGAAACCAAGTTATACTGATTGCATTTGTTAGGTAAAGTCCCTCTTATAAGAATTTTTTTTTTTTTTTTGAGCCCTCACTCCATGATTATACACTATACGTTTTGCATATGCAATTTCATTCAATCTCTAACAACAGCCCTGTGTTGTACAATGGATATTATTACTTCCAGTTTTACAGTTACAGAAACCAGGTTCACCAAGAGTGAATCGATCCCAAATATCTCTCTGTTAAGTAGTGAAACAAGAGTTGGACTCCAGTTGTATCTGCCTCTCAAATCTGGTCTTTATTCACACCGTTCCATTTAACCTGGCCCGTTGGTGGTTATGTCACCTCACTGGTTGCTATGCATTCTTTACCAGACATTATCAGAGCCTGGCCAATTGGTCACATTTCAATCATAAAACTCCACGAAGTAGGAATCTTGTTTTTGTTGTTGTTGTTGTTGTTTTTGCTTTATATGCCTAATATGCTTAAAGCAAGGCAGGAAACATGACAATGGCTATGACAGGCAAAGTGATGCTTCCCAGGGCTGCGTACCCCCCAATCCCCAGAAGCTGTGAATCTGTCACCTTACATGGAAAAAGGGGCTTGGTAGGTGTGATTAGAGTATGGGTTCTGAAAAGAACATTCTCTTCAGTAAAGCATCACTAGAATAGAAAAGCAAGTATCCAATGTACTCAATACTAATATGAAGCCAGTAGACAAACTAATATTCTCCCACACAAGAGGAAAAACTCAGTTTAATGTAAGTTGTGGGGGAGGAAGAAGAGGGAAGAGGGAAGGAGGGAGGGGACTTGGTATCCTCTCAAATGGTCAGAATGTGAGGCTATATGACACACTTCTTGGGTGAGGGCCACAATTGCAACAGGCACCTTACTTAACAAATCTAAACATTGTAACCTAATTGTACCCTCATGTTAATCTGAATTTTTTTTTTTGAAAAAGGGTATAGCTTTTGAGATGAAAAGACCATCCCAGAGTATCTAAATGGGCCTAATCTAATAATCATATGAATCTTAAAAGTGAAGAAGCTTTTGTCTTGGGCCAGAAAGAAAGATATGAAAAAAAAAAAAAGATTGGAGAATGATGCATTTTTTTCTGGCTTTGAATGTAGATGAAGGAAGGACTCATAACAGCGGTTCTCAACCTGTGGGTCGTGACCCCTTTTGGGGTTGAACGACCAACGACCCTTTCACAAGGGTCACCTAAGACCATCCTGCATATCAGATATTTAATTACGATTCATAACAGCAGCAAAATTCCAGTTATGAAGTAGCAATGAAAATAATTTTATGGTTGGGGGTCACAACATGAGGAACTCTATTAAAAGGTCGCCAGTATTAGAAAGGTTGAGAACCACTGTTCTAGAAGCTGGAGAAGCCAAGGAGACAGATTCACCCTGGAGTCTCCAGGACAGAACCCCACCTTGCCTACACATTGATTTTTAGTTGAGTTTGACCCCTGTCAAACTTTGACATATAAACTGTAAGATAATACATCCATGTTGTTTTAACCCACCAAGCTTGTGATCATTTGTTGCAGCAATAATATAAAACTAATGTAGTGGCTTAATATTTTTAGAATGAATAAATAAGTCAATTCATAGGTTCCCCTTTTTTTCTATAAACTGAATGTTCATGTTAAGGATAAAAAGGTACAAATAGTCATTTGCTCTTTGGGGAGCACCCAGCTTTCCATGGAGTTTGCAAAGTCAGGACCTTATGACTCAAAGACATTTCCATGTGCTTAATTTCATTCTGTATTATATTTTTCTATCCTTGCTCAAAATACACTTTATGTTCAGGTGGATCAAGAATTACAAAGACCCCTGTACCAATAGCTTTGAATTTGAGATATATATATATATATATATATATATATATGTGTGTGTGTGTGTGTGTGTGTGTGTGTGTGTGTGTGTATTTTTTTTTTTTTTCACTACATTATCTAATGGTCTTATAAAATTAAGCGTCAGGTCTGGCTGATTACCTTTGACCTAAAAAGGTAAACACATTTATTCTTTATTGATATCTAAATGAATATAAAAATAAGAGCTAAAGATAGGATAATGAGCATGTTCTCAACAATATACCAGTATCTGATATGCCCTAGAAACAAGAATACTTTCCTTTCTATAAAACTTTTCCATAACTTAGGAGACTCTGTAGACAGTTTTTGCACATTTATTCCTATTTAGCCAGAATTAAGTGAAATAGTCATTATAATATATTCTCTGGCCCCTAGACATAACTAGAAAAGGCCAAAACAAATTCACCATATTTTAAACCAAAAGAACACTTTACCAAGCAAGTGTAAAATAAGGAAAAGCAAAAGAAATCATTTGTACATTCTGAAAGATCAACAGAGGATAAAAAGTAATGAAACAAAAGCATAGAAAGGAAAAAATAAAATCTTCCCAGAGACATGTTTGTTAAGTAGTACTTTAAACCATGTATGAGATGATAAAAAAAAAAAAAAAAAAAAAAAAGTCCAAGTTTTACGTACGGGAATACCAGAGTCAGAACTTTGGAAAGAAAGTAAGGGGAAAAGGAATGTACAGAGAAGGAAGGAAGAGAAAGGGAAGGAATAAAAGGGAAAGGAGGACCAGGGAAGAGAAGGGGAAGAAAGGAGTAAAGTGAAGCATATCTTTTTACTCTTTTTATTTTTTTAAGCATGCATAAATTTATTTTTTTTATTTGTACAACTTTCTGGGGTACGTGTGCAATTTCATTACATGCATAGATTGTGTGGTGATCAAGTTAGGCCTTTTAGGGTATCCATCACTCAGATAACACACATTGTGTCCATTAACTGATTTCTCATCATCTCCCCCCTCCTATCCCCCACTTTTCTGAGTCTCCACGGCCTGTCACCCCCTCTATGCTTCCATGTGTGCACATTTTTTAGCACATGACAATGTGTGATATTTGACTTTCTGTACCTGGCTTATTTCACATAAGATAATGGCCTTCAGTTCCATCTATGTTGCTATAAAAGGCACAATTTCATTCTTTTTATGGCTAAATAGTATTCGACTGTGTAAACGTACCACATTTTCTTTATCGTTCCCATGCTGATGAACGCTTAGGTTGATTCTGTATTTTTGCTTTTGTGAATAGGGCTTCCATCAAGGGAGCTCAGTAACTTGCCACCCAACAGGTACAATGCACAGGTCTATGGCATACCTCCTGGGTGAAGGACACAACTGGAACTCAGGCCTTACCTCACAAATGCAAACAATGTAACTTAATAGTATGTACCCTCATATTAATCTGAAATTTAAAGAAAAACTACCAATTAATCCAAAAATCCTACTACTTGGTATCTTCCCAAGGAAAATAAATCAACATATCAAAAGACACCACTGTTTGGATGTTGATCCCTACTTTTAAATATATTTATATACCTGGAACAGGGACTCATACCTGTAATCACAACACTTTGGGAGACCACCGTGGGAGGATCACTTGAGGTCAAAAACTTGAGAATCACTTGATGCCAGCCCGAAAAAGAGTGAGACCTGGTCTCTATAAAAAAATAAAATAAAATAGAAAAATTAGCTGGAAATAATGGCACATACCTGTAGTCCCAAAAAGAAGATTGCTTGAGCCTACAAGTTGTAGGCTATAATAAGCTTTGATTATGCCACTGCATTCAAGCCCAGGAAACAGACCAAGACTCTGATATACACACACACACACACACACACACACACACACACACACACCTGGGATCATTTTCTTTGTAAGATTTCTTTCCTACAAGAAACTTTTAACCCACTGTGATTTAGTGCGGTCAGCACTAGACTTAAGCTCATTCTAAGGTCTAAGTCCAAATTTTTGTAATACTTGGGCAGTTATTCTTCCTTATATATAACATCTTTTATCAAATTGTCTATAACAATACTGGCTCCATTGAGTGGCACCTTTCATCTTTAGCACCCAAAGTGCCAGTGTCAAGATGAACAAAATGGAATGATGTAAGTGATTGCAGGTTCTCCTGATGGAAACTAAAAGATCATGCCAAGTACAACATGAGAATGTGGGGGAGTGGTTCCAAAGGAAAAGGGAGTTAGCTTTCCTGTGTCTACAGAACTGGGAAGGCAGGAGAGTGGTTGTCATTCCACAAATGACATGAACCTACCCAAAAGATTAGAATATCTGATGAGACAGAGGCCCCTGTGTGCTGAAGGCTGATCACAAAAAGCTGAGGCCTTGAGAAGGATGACAGAGGATTACCAGGTTCTTCAGGAGGAGGCAGCATTGTTGAACACCAGTGGCCACCCCTGCCAATAGAGCTGCAACTCTGCCGCACCCAAAGACATGGCCACAACTCCACCTTAGAGGTCTATATCTCATTTCCTCTCCATTATTCATGTGTTGCTCCAGAATGTCACAGCGGTTAACCATAGCCCTTCCTCTCTCCTCCATCGCAGCTGAGCCAGGCTCTGAAAGTCCAGGCCTGAGAGCTCCCAGAGGTGTTACTCCAAGACCAAACTCTTCTTCCATTCACAGTGCTGCCACCAGGCGCCAATGGGGCCCAAGGCCCTGAACTGAAACATTACCTCTAGATCACTGCAAAACTTCTACAACACCAGTTGCTTCAGTCACCACAGGTAAAAGGCTTTTATTTACACACACACACACACACACACACACAGGCACTTCTTTTTCTCTTGGGATACACACATGGTGCTAGACAGAAATGAACTTTCCAATCAGCGGCATTGCAGTACCAAATGAATACTCCTCCTCGGCATCCAGGCTTTGTTATTCAGTCCAGCTTATTTCATTTAATGCCTTTGAGGTGCCTCTATTGTTTTTCTCCCTGCAATTGTACTTCCACCAGGTTTACCCCTACCCTGCACCCAAGATGCTGCATGTCCAAACATCAGAGCTCAACAGTGAAGCAGGTTTGTTTTCAGATAGAGCCTCAGCCTTCATATAAATCAATGCAGTGCATATGTCAGGTATTGGGGGCAGGAGGCAGTCCTAAGATGGAACTGTGCCCAACACATTTATGAGCGAAGGTAAGGGGGTCTTAAAAGGGGACTAAAAAGAAAATAATCATATTATAGTGGGTTACTGAGAGTATGAGAAGGGATAGATCAAAGGGAGTCCATGGAACTAACTCATACAGAGGTCTGATGCCAAGAGGAACTGAGAAAGCTTTGGTGATGTTCTGTTTTTCCCACAGGGACAGCTTTACACTCAGACATGCTGCTTGCACACTGGATTTGCTTTATTCATTTTTACTATTTGGGGGGCTGATAATTATGGTGTTCATTAGTGCCACATACCAAATATTTTGGTTCTCCATCGGAGCACATGGCAGAATTGAGTTTGCTTTCTTCCTGCATAACCTCTTATGGGAGTGATGAGCATCACCTCCGTGCAGAATTTGCTAACCTCTCCACTTGCTTTGGCAAACAATAGCCTTCAAGATGAGGTATGCTCCATCAGCCTGGGTCCTCGGGTATGGACCCATGAACCAGGTTCTCCAGGAAACTGATCATAGGCAAGTCATGTGAATAAGAAATAAAGCTTTGTGAGAAAGCCAGTGAGATCTCACAGTTGTTTGTTACTACAGCATAACTTATTTTAACCTGACTGACACAAACATATATTGAGGTTACTTATGTTTTTAACGATACAGAGAGAAGGAAGAAAATTTAAATAGCCAATCTGCATCCAAGCTATCTAAATAAATATTCAAAAATGAAGTTGTACATTTAAACAAACTATAAAAATTGCACTTAAATGCTATCTCCTAAAGCCATGTCATGTTTCATGTATGTTGTATTTCTTTAATCTAATTGAATAGAACCTATGCAACTACAACTTTTAGAGAAAAAATTCATATTGGCCTCGAATTATATACTTTTAAGTGAAAATAATTTTTAAAAATTATAGGTGTTTTGCTACCTCCTTTTGGAACCCAGGATCACTTGAAAGTCTCTTCTGCCTAAAAACACAAGTAGATAAATGAAATTACATATCATGTTTATAAGTAGTCACTGAATCAATCACATTGCAGTAATTTTGGATCTTTGAACTCTCTTTTTTTATATGATTATTTTTATTTTATTTCATTTTATTTCTTTTTTTTTTTTTTCAGGTCAAATGTTTAATTCCTCTTGGGTTTTTTTTTTTTTTTTATTATTATAGATAAAAATATGCACCATAAATGTGGCCCAACCCATCACCCTCCCTCCACCCAAACCTCCCCCCTCCCTTCCCCTTCCTTGGTCCTTTCCCCATAGTCTTGAGGTATAGTTGGGTTATAGCCTTCATGTGAAAGCTATAGTTTACCTTCATAGTAGGGCTGAGTACATTGGATACTTTTTC
>CAUYPK010081306.1:0-32593 GCA_963574355.1 Loris lydekkerianus
TTAAAAACATTCAGTGGAGAAAAGATTCCCTATTTAACAAATGGTGCTGGGTGAACTGGTTGGCAACCTGCAGAAGACTGAAACTGGGACCCACACCTTTCACCATTGACTAAGATAGACTCTCACTGGATTAAAGATTTAAACTTAAGACATGAAACTATAAAAATACTAGAGGAGAGTGCAGGGAAAACCCTTTAAGAAATCGGTCTGGGTGAGTATTTTATGAGGACGACCCCCCCGGGCAATTGAAGCAGCTTCAAAAATACACTACTGGGACCTGATCAAACTAAAAAGCTTCTACACAGCCAAGAACACAGTAAGTAAAGCAAGCAGACAGCCCTCAGAATGGGAGAAGATATTTGCAGGTTATGTCTCCGACAAAGGTTTAATAACCAGAATCCACAGAGAACTCAAACATATAAACAAGAAAAGAACAAGGGATCCCATTGCAGGCTGGGCAAGGGATTTGAAGGGAAACTTCTCTGAAGAAGACAGGCGCACGGACTACAGACATATGAAAAAATGCTCATCATCTTTAATCATCAGAGAAATGCAAATCAAAACTACTTTGAGATATCATCTAACTCCAGTGAGACTAGCCTATATCACAAAATCTGAAGACCAGAGATGTTGGCATGGATGTGGAGAAAAGGGAACACTTTTGCACTGCTGGTGGGAATGCAAATTATTACATTCCTTTTGGAAAGATATATGGAGAACACTTAGAGATCTGAAAATAGATCTGCCATTCAATCCTGTAATTCCTCTACTGGGTGTATACCCAGAAGACCAAAAATCACATCATAACAAAGATATTTGTACCAGAATGTTTATTGCAGCCCTATTCATTATTGCTAAGTCATGGAAAAAGCCAAAGTGCCCATCGATCCACGAATGGATTAATAAATTGTGGTACATGTACACCATGGAATATTATGCAGTCTCAAAGAAAGATGGAGACTTTACCTCTTTTATGTTTACATGGATGGAGTTGGAACATATTCTTCTTAGTAAAGTATCTCAAGAATGGAAGAAAAAGTATCCAATGTACTCAGCCCTACTATGAAACTAATTTAGGGCTTTCACATGAAAGCTATAATCCAGTTACAACCTAAGGATTGGGGGAAGGAGGAAAGGGAGGGGAGGGAGGGGAGGGAGGGGGGAAGTGGGCAGAGGGAGGAGGATAGATGGGATTACACCTGCGGTGCAACTTACAAGGGTATATGTGAAACTTAGTAAATGTAGAATGTAAATGTCTTAGCACAATAACTAAAAAAACGCCAGGAAGGCTGTGTTAACCAGTGTGATGAAAATGTGTCAAACAGTCTATGAAGCTAGTGTATGATGCCCCATGATCATATCAATGTAGACAGCTATGATTTAATAATAAAAAAAAAAGACTGGACACTCTCTTCAATTGACTTCCTTTCTGCAATTTTCTAGAGAGGATAAGATCCCAGTGTTTGGATTCAGGACTTTGGATTTCCAAGCTTGGAAAAGAAGACTGAGCTGGAGGATCTTAGTCAGTTGTTAGGACTTTGATCTGGAGTATGGAGCACTTGAACAAACATCAGTAGAGGGATATTTTAATTCTTATTTGTTATTCCTTGTGGGTGGCTCACCTAGGATCCTCAAGAAATAGGAGGCAAGAGAATAAATGGCATGACGGTATTTTAATGTCTTTCTTTGGATTCTTGGAATGATATGATCAAACACTACCAGTACAAAAATTCCAATACGAAAGATGGCAATACTCATTACTCCCTGCAATAAATTCAGGCACAGCAGACAGAGGGATCTTAGAATAACACAAATTACACCTTATTAGTTCCCTTTCCAAGACTCTGCAATTTCCTAGTACTTATACAGCCACTGGGTTTCTACTTGGCCACTTGTCAAAAGTGGCTCAGAGTGACAGAAAGATCAGCCTCAGACATTCAGACAGTTGGGTAAATCAAACTAAATTTATTTACCTCAAAAATAGTGTAAGATGCTGCAGTCACACTGCACACCCAATGTATTAGCAGCATTTTTCCAGACAGATGGTGATTGCAAACTTTTGAACTCCAAAATGCCTCAGCTAGTGAACGTTCACAGGTAGCAATGTCTGAGTGAGTAAAGTTCATGTTAGAGCTCTTGGAAGCTCAATAATCTCATTTCGTTTCAGGAAGGGTTCTGTGTATCTGCCAGTGTGGACTGTTGTGGGGCCCGGCTTATCTGAACCAGGCACATTCAGGGTCATTCAATGCATCACCAGAGAGAACAGCCTGCCACAATGCATCCACACATAAAGACAGCCCTCATCTAGCACCGCCAGCTTCCACCAGGCTTCATCCAACTGATTTCTGAGCTCAGTGGTGTGGAATATAGGGTCTATCAGCCAGGAGTCGCTGAAAGTCATGCTAGCTGGCTCTAAGTCCCCTCCTGAAGTTGCCCAGCAAACTTCAAATACAATTTAAACCCCTGAAAATGGCCTCAAGGACAAAAATGACTTGGCTACTGCTCGACTTATCCCTTCTACTCTGGTGACATTGGTCTGAGGACATGCAAAGCTAACTTCTGCCTCAGAAATTGCCCTTGTATCATCCCTCTGACTGGATGCTCTTCATCGAATTCCTTAGACAGCTTCTTCCCCCATTGCATTCAGGTCTCTATCTGCATATTAGCCTTCAAGGAGGACTTTTGGCCACAAATCTAAAATAGCCTCTGCTCCCATTCATATCACTTTACACTACCTTTTTATATCTTTATGATACTGACCACACACTACTTGCCATAATGTGATATGTTTCTGTGTTTAATACTTATCTTCTCTACTAGGATTCAAACTTCACAAGGGTGAACACTTTGCATTAGTCTCTGATGTATTCCCATCAATCAGAACAGCATGAAAAGTATAAAAATTGCTTAAAAAATATTTGTAGAATAAATAACTTAAAGTGTGAGTGAGACAGAGAATAAAAAAATGTTGGAAGAAGAATGAGAAAAATGTCTAGATGATGGAAGTAATTCTGATAACATTACAAGTGCCTTTTTATTTTTGAGGAAACCAAGGCTTAGCTACCACTGCCCACAGTGGGCCAGGGGCAGAGTCAAGACTCGATCTGATTGGCGTCAGTCTGATGCCAATGTCATTAAACCTTTTGTTTTGTGTGCACCCAGAGGGACCATGAGCTGAAACTCAGGTGTGGCAGGAAAATTAAAACATTCTATTTTTATTCTTTTATAAATTTACATGATTTTAATTTCTATTTTGTGTAAGTTTTATGATATACACAATCATATAGTGTATAGCCCATGTATGTGTATTTTATTACTGAATAAATATTCACAGGTAGGGAATATATTCTCCAGAAATGTTTTGGCATATATTGCCATCTGTTTCTGGTGGGTGCTGGTGGTGGTGAGGGGAAGAGAGGGCATGGGACAGTAAGGACATGAGATGATGACCCCTCCAGGCTGAGTCTGTGGGTGCTGGGGTGCATGTGCCAGGGTGTCTGGGAGGGTCTGTTTTCTCAGTGAGCAGGTCCTCACTGCTACTTAGAGCAGAAACACAAGCAAGTACTTGAAGCTTAATTGATCTGGATGTTTAGAATCAAATTTCCTTAGCTAAAATTACTTCAGTTTGCCTAATTTGTTTCTCTATGTGAGCTCTGATAAGGTTGGTTTAACATCTTATAAACTGTGGTGTTTATCATCATCAATGTCTACTCAGATTACCCCACAGAGTAATGGACCAGGAGAAAAATGGTTTAAAAGATATAGCTATTTTGTGCAGATATTTCTTCACATACCAAACCTAGTATGTGGAATCTAAGTTATATTTCCTAGGACAAACCCTCTTCTTAAAAAAAACCCCACAACCAGAAAGTCCTTTTTTTTTTCTTTAGACAGAGCCTCAAGCTGTCACGCTGGGTAGAATGCTGTGGCGTCACAGCTCAAAGCAACCTCCAGCTCTTGGGCTTAAGTGATTCTCTTGCCTCAGCCTCCCAAGCAGCTGGGACTACAGGTGCCTGCCACAATGACCGGCTATTTTTTGGTAGCAGTTGTCATTGTTGTTTGGTGGGCCCGGGCTGGATTCAAACCCGCCAGCTCAGGTGTATGTGGCTGGTGCCTTAGCTGTTTGAGCTACAGGTGCCGAGCCCAGAAAGTCCTTTTAATCATCAATGTTCAAAACACATTTCAGTATTGGAATTCCACAAACCTTCAGTTTTTTTCTTTCTTTAAAGACAGGGATAAATGCGTTGTTATTTCTCTAATCTGTTAGACATTTTTGAATAACCTGTGTGTGTATGTGTTTATAAACACATAATTGTGTTTGGGGACAAAGACTTCATCTGAAAAGAGATGTGTGCAAGAATGGCTGTATTGATCCATCCCAAATATAAACAAACTTTCAGCATTATGAAAAGTCACATCAAATCTCTGGAAGAAACTGGTAGCAATGGTTGCTTCCAAAAAGTGTGGAGAGAGACTTTATTCTACAAATTAAAAACAAAAAAATGTCAGTAACAATAATTCCAAATAAAAAATTTCCCATGATACTTAGCTCTATTAGCTGCACTACATACATAGCTCACATTTTTGTTAAACCTAAATACCTTTATTCCAGTGCATTCTGGCAGTAGCCAGGTCGGTGTTTCAGAGCTGTTGACTGTCTGTCCATTCTTTTAACATGGAAGTTTGATGTGGGAAAGCATGGCCAATACTGAGAGTGTGGAGACCTATTTTAATGTCATCACACCTACATCAATAATTTTGTGTACTTCTCCTAGAATCTGGAATATGCAAGGGTTTCCATTCACTTATAAGGACAGAAGCCCTGGGTTCAAAAGAGAGCAGTCAGTCATTGTCAGATTTGCAAGAACAGCATCTTTTAGGGGGTCCTGGTAAGCTTTCTGCATTGATAAAAATCAGCATATTTTTCACATTTTCTTGCATTCCTTCAGTATACCCACCTACGCTAGAAATAGAAAATTCAGAGAATAAAACATATAATCAAGAGCCTAAACACCACACACAAAAAATGGAAATTCAGACTATAATGCAAAAATTGCCTTTCTCATTTTAAGTTATCTAAATAATTGTATTAATTCTTCACTTCACTTAAATACCATGTGTCCCTGGACCGATGGCATGGGGTACAAATGATGCAGAGAGTAACCATGGTCACATTGACATGTGTATTTACGTTCAGTTATCTTGATAGCCCTCACCGGTGGAAATCTGAAACATCTGTGTCTCTGCCCCTTTTCAAAGTCCCATCCACATCTGCTCTCTGAAGGAGCCCTCAGGAGTCATGTTAGGTGACATGCTCAGCACCAATCCAGAAAACATCTGACCTGCTTCCCACTCTCCTGGGCAGTGTCTGTCCTTTGCTGTCATTCACCTCCAACCTCTTTCCAGGTGCTTCCGCCATGTAAACAGGACACCACTGGAGCTGCCATCTGGCTAGGAAATGCTACCTGTTCTGTGCTTGGGCCCTTGCTGTTGCCATCACTTTGCCGACAGAGAGGGAAATAGGCATCCTCTTCCTTGAGATTGAACCTTTTACCAGGATCCCAGGAGGTTTCATGGGACCAGAGCTGCCATAGTGCTTTTACTTTTTAAAAAACAGCTATGCTTTGACATAATTCACATACCATTACAATTTTCCAATTTAAAATGTACAAATGAGTGGATATTTTGTATATTACCTTATTCATTTTTAAAATGATAAAATACATATAAGAGAAAATTTGCCATTTCAGGTATTTCTAAGTGTACAGTTCAGTGGCATTAATTACTTCACAATATTGTACAAATATTAGCACTATCTATTTCCAAAACTTTTTCATCACCCCCAAACAGGAACTCTTAATCATTAAACAATAATTGTCTATTTCTCCCTCTAAAACCCTTAGTAAGTTGTAATCTATATTCTGTCTACAAATTTGAATATTCTAGGCACCTCATATAAGCAGAATCACTCCGTAGTTGTCCTTTTGTTTCTGGCTTCTTTTATTTAGCATAATGACTTCAAGACACTGTAGCATGTATCAGAATTTCACTGATTTCAGGGGCTGACTAATATTGATACCACATTTGTTTATTCATTTATCTCCTGATGGACATGACCCTTGGGTTGTTTCCCATCTTTCGGCTATTGTGAATAGTGCTGCTGTAAACCCTGACATGCAAGTATCAGTTTGAGTCCATTTTAAATTCCTTTGGGTATACACCTGAGAGTGGAATTTATGGATCATATGGAAATTCTGTTTAGCTTTCTGAGGAACCCTCAAACTGTTTGCCACAGCAGCTGCACCACTGTATGTCTCCACTAGTTATGCATGAAGGTCAGTGTATTTACTTTTATACAAACACATTTCCCCCTGTGGCGGGAAAACGCTCACAGGGCTGCTTGGAAGGGGCAGTTTCAAACCACAAGTGCTGTTCTTGGTCCACCGGTGTTTGGTACACAGGCGCGTGGTCAGTGGCACCCAGGGACCCATTCTGTCTTCCACTTACGCCTCTAATTCAGTCTTCTGGTCGCGTCTGTTCACGTGAGGCCCCCCAGTCATTGATACTGCTCGGAGTCTAGTCCCAGATACCCCTAAAAGCTTAGTGCAAATCAGCCAATAAACCCAGAGACCAGAAGGGGGAGCCACTACCAGCTCCACACACAAATCTCTACTTGGGTTCAGGTGGGCAAAACTTTAATTCCGTTTTCACACAGCGTCTGGCCTGATGAGAAAAAGTCAGTCCCTCATTCAGTGAGTTATGAGATGGTTAATAAGCTGTGGGAGTCCAGAGCCTCCAGGAAATAGGCTCCAAGAAGAGATGCGATGTGCAAGAAATCTCGTCAGGAAATGCCAGTGAGGGAGTGGGAGGTGCCCGAGAGGCTGCCAGAGCTGCCAGTCTGAGGTGTAGTCTGACCTCTAGTGGCCGAGGGCGGGAAAGCATCTCGGGCTGCTGTGCAATCTGCCTACGTCCCGCGAGGCTGTGGAGTTGGTCGCCAGAGGACGTCCCCTCCTCCCAGGAACGGGCCTGCCTCAGTGTCCTGGTCATGCTCAGTCTGTGGCTGGAAGCAGCCCTGGGGAGGAATGGCCTCAGTGAAACACAGGGACGGAGTGCAGAGCAACAGCTGGGGCCACAGTCGGAGTTCTGAAAGCCACAATCCCAGGGAGATGATCAAGCGCATTTGTGTGTGGTGTGACATTAAGAAAAAGTTTCAGGAGATTTGAGAAAAGGAAGTGCTACGGAGAGCATCTTTTGCCATTTCCTGTCTGAGACCTCTCATGACAGCCCTCTGAAATATTCACACTGTCAGGCATTTGCTTGTCACATCTGGCTTGACAACTCTCCATCTTCCAAAATGCCTGGGTTCTGGGGATTCTAAGTATACCAACTGTAACATGAACTTGCTGGGTCAGGGTCCTCTGGATGATAACGGAATTTTGTCTTCAGTGGGTTCTTGGTCTCGGTGATTCAAAGAATGAATCCCCAGACTACAGATCAGTGGTAAGACAGGATTTACTTACAGAAAAGAAAAAATACAAAAACACTAAAGCTCCCGGCAGGAAGAGAAAACCCAAGTTGGGAGAGAAAAGCTCGCTCTCTCTGTTTCCGGGCTCTTTGTCTAGGGATACATATAGTCGCATGGGGCCCTCTTTAGTTACATTTAGTGGGGCTCAACTAAGCATGTCTGGATCATGAATGAATGGGTGTAATCCTTTTCCTTCCCAGGCCTTGGAAATGAGGGTTCAGCCCTGTTCAGCCTCAAGTGCAAGAGGAGGGAAACCTAAGGAGCTGGTGTCTCCCCAGCAGTGGTCTGGCCCCTCTGGCTACTGGAGCCTCCTGCAGGTCCCCTCTGCCTACCCTCCAGCCCGCTGGCTCCTCTGCTGGTGACACCGCACCGACACTGCCAAAGCTGAGGCATCCGGTGGCCCCCGACGCCCCCCAGCTGGGATGCCACTTGTCCTGTATCATGGATGCCTGTAATTTCGAGAGTGCTTTGGCAGCCATAAAACTGCTCTATTTTGATCAAGTCTCTAACCCAAATGGCTCAAGTTGGTAGCATTAGAACTGGAACCCAGAGCTCCTGACTCTCATTTTTTTCAGTAGCTTTGGATTGTATTTCATTTTCTCCTCAAAAATCTCATGATTTGGGATGATTTGGACCCATAGAGACTTCCCTTTGGCCTGTGGGCATCTAAGAGGAGTGTTTTGCACAGTGTGGTGAGAGGACGTCATTCTATACCATCTCGTCTCATCTCTGGGGCCTTCCTTTAACTCTCTTTCCTCCTCCCTCAATTCTCCTGTCTCCCAGCAGCTTTCCGCAGTCCTCACCACAAGCCTCAGCTGTGTCTTGCTGGTTGTATTTGGCTCTCCTCCCTTTATCCAGGACCCCAGTGGGTGGATCAACCAGGATCTGTCTTCCCATCCCTGTGCTGAGGGACCCCACCCAGGAAGGTTGGAACCTGCAGCTTGGACCAAAGAGAGAATTAATAATGTGCAAGGAATTGGGGTTCAATGGCCTGAAGATAGCTTCCAATCTCTCTCTTCCATGTAGCACTGAAATAAATTAGAGGAAACATGTTAACTGGGGACAGGGTGGGAGCAGTGGACTAATTAGAGGGCTGACCATGCACGGCCGTGCACTCTCACCATTCCTGCTAATGCTGGGCATTTGCATCCAGCTGCAGCAGGGTTTTAAATAGTTTAAGGTCCATCCACTTACTAAAGACTACTGATTTTCACAGGGGATGGAGTTCTAAGGCCAGGGAGGCTGTGCTTACACGTTTAGGGAGAACCTCCTTAGCTTTCTTTTCCCTGGTTTCTCAGAGTGCTTTTGGAGAGGGAGATCTGTGCTTTCTACACTCCATCTCTTTGGTGAGAATGGGGTTAATGCTGTCTTTGGTGTCTGGAAAATTTTTCACATATAAGACAATGGCACTGCTCTGCTCTCATTTCACTCTTGCTAATAAAACAAAATTGAGACTTTTTGATTAAAAAATAAGCATTAAGGCTAGGAAGTACAAACAGCAAGGGCAGGACCCCATGTCTGCAGAGCCTAACACGAGTTAGAAAGCCTTTGACACTGGGTAACTGATTCCATCTTAAATCTACCTTGAGAGGTTGACTGGGTAAGTACTGTTGTCCCCATTTTATTAAAAAATATTCATTCTTTTAGCAATAAGTACGTAGCACCTGCTAAGATCCATTTCCTAATATTTATGGAGCACTTACTATAGGCTGGGCACATGGTACTTGCTATCTAATACAATGCCCAAGCGACACTGTGAAATAGATCCTATCATTAACCCTGTTTGGCAGATGAGGAAGCCCAGAAGAGCAATGTGATTTACCTAAAATACTGGGAAGGCAGAGCAAAGATCTGAGTTTCTGCAGTCTGACTCCAGAACCCATGCTCTGATCTGCTCTGTGGTACTGACAAGTAGTCTAGTAAACACATGGGGAAACGATGTTTGGTTACAGATAATAAGTGCTGTGAAGGAAAAGTACAATGTGCCACGAGAATGTATAACAGGGGCTCTGACAGTCTGGGGAGTGAGGAAAGGCTTCCCTAAGGAGATAACACTTAAATTAAGGCCCGAAGGAGGGGTGGAACAAGGGGTAGGGAGTGGGGTGAGGGTGGGAAGGGCATGCAGAGAACAGCACAGCAAAGTCTGTGGGGGAGGGAAGGAGGTTGTGCTTTGAAGGACATCAGGGAGCCGCATTTCTCTTTTTTTCACTATTGTTGTTACCATTTCTGGGAACTTTGGTGGCCATTATCCTACTAGTATTTGGCCCATGAATTGCTAACCTTCTGATTAAGTTTGTGTGTCTTCAAGGCTTCAGCAGTTCCACATGAAGCTTGTGCTAGCTCATGGATTCCACCCCATACCTGAACAAGATACCACCACCACCCGTGGGCCCACTGGAGAAGACCACAAGTGACTTCCACGTGTATCTCTTAAGGGAGGTCATGCAGCCTGGAGAGCATCATCCTTGTTCAGCTCAAAGCAGTTACAGAAGACAGATCTTCAGCCCCAAACCCCAAAGATTTTCAGCCTCTGTGTCTCTCAAGGGGGAATTTCAGGCAGGAACCAAATCTGCAGGTGGCAGATATGGGTTAGGAGGGTGGTTCCTAGGGGTAGAGAAGTTGAGGACCAATCAGAAAATGCAGAGCACCTGTCAATCACGTGTATCAGTTGCCTGATAACATCCCACAGCTCCAGAAGCCCTCTCTGGACTCGGCCAATAGTGGAAAACCACCTGGGAGTCCTTACAACTTTCTCCACTGGTGGAGACTGACCCATTCCTCTCTCTGGAATGCATTTTTGCTTTGTATAGCTTCCTTCTTTTCCATAACAAAGGCTGCTTGTGTGGAACACTTCCCGTCTGAGATCACTGTGCTGCATTAGTCCTGCTTGTGATTCTTCCAAGCAAGGAGCCGAAGAACCAGGACAACAGTCTGCCAAGAGGCCGGACTTGATATTTGGTCCAAGGGAGGCTCCAACTGCGGGGACAGGATGTGGTATCCTCACAATGAAGTACTGCCCAGGAGAGGGACACCTGAATGGCTGGTGGCTGACATGTCAGGACCAGGGACACTTGGTTCAATGTGCAGTCAGAATAGAGGTTTTGAGCACAGCCTAACTAAGCAAGCTCTGAACCAAACCTGCCAGACACAGCACCGCCTGGTCTCATGGGTAAACTACTCTCGGTCCAGTCTATTCTCTTCTCATAGAGATGATGGGACAGTAAACCTCAGTCTCCACTAATTCTCCCCTGGGTTGTCTGTTAAAAAACTGGGAGACCCTTGGACTCAAAAGTCCCTGCAAAATGCAACTAGTGTTTTTCTGCAACACAGCCTGAGCCCAATATCAACTGCTGGGTAGAGAATCCTGCCTGATAATGGGAGTCTTAACTCAAATGCTATTGTACAATTAGATCTGTTTTGTAGAAGGAAGGGAAAGTGGTAAGTAATTCCCTACATTCAGAACTCTGTATACCTGAGAAATATCCCAAATATTGTGAGTATTTTTTTTTAATTTTTTTTTTTATTGTTAAATCATAGCTGTGTACATTAGCGCAATCACCTGTACCCTTCTAACATGCACCATAGATGTGGCCCCACCCATGACCCTCCCTCCACCAAAACCTCCCCCCTCCCTTCCTCTTCCTTGGCTCTTTCCCCATAGTCTTGTGCTATAGTTGGGTTATAGCCTTCATGTGAAAGCTACAATTTAGCTTTATAGTAGGGCTGAGTACATTGCATACTTTTTCTTCCATTCCTGAGATACTTTGCTAAGAAGAATATGTTCCAGCTCCATCCATGTAAGCATGAAAGAGGTAAAGTCTCCATCTTTCTTTAAGGAATAGTATTCCTGCATAGTATCCTGCATAGTATTCCATGGTATACATGTTCTCACTGGAGTTAGGTGATATCTCATTGTGGTATTGATTTGCTTTTCCCTAATGAGTAGAGATGTTGAGCATTTGTCCATGCGTTTGTTGGCCATTAGACTATCTTCTTCTGAAAAGTTTCTGTTCATGTCTCTTGTCCACTTTTTAAGGAGGTTATTTGTTTTTTCTTGCTAATTGGCTTGAGTTCTTTGTAGATGCTGTTTAGCAGCTTTTTGTCAGGTGTATAACATGCAAATATGTTTTCCTACTCTGTGCCTTATCTATTTACTCCACTGATTGTATCCTTGGCTGTGCAGAAACTTTTTAATGTGATAAGGTCCCACTTGCTTATTTTTGTTATTGTTGTGATTACTCTTGACGTCTTCCTCATAAAAACTTTTCTGAGGCCAATATCTATAAGAATTTTTCCAGCATTTTCTTCTAGAATTCTTAGAGCTTCTTGCATTAGGTTTAACTCTTGTATCCATCGTGAATTAAGGTTTATGATGGTGAGAGGTGTGGATTCTGTTTCACTGTTTTACATGTGGCTGTCCAATTTCATCAGCATCATTTATTGAACAGAAATTCTTTTCCCATGTATGTTTTTATCTGCCTCATCAAAAATAAGATGGTAATATGAAGACAGTTTCATCTCTGGGTTCTTTGCTCTGATTTTTCTACATTTGTAATTAGGAGAGCCATGTGCCTATTCCTACCATGGAGATACCGGCTTGATCGGTCCTGAGTGGCTTGATGGATTTTCAGAAGTTTCAGTAGTATTTTTATTCTTAATATGAGCAAATTCATACTGTTAATGAAAAACATACATCATGCTTAAGGGTAGAATAAAACTTTCTCTCCTGTTAAGGTATTATACGAAAGCAGCAAATCCTCTCTAGCTGTACTGCTCTTTAGGGAGCCAATGCCAAGAAAATCTATTCTTTCTCTCACTTGTGCTAAGTAACTCTATGCAGGGAAGTTTCGCTAGGAAGATTCTTTTCACATTGTATGAGTACATATTTTTTATTATCTCCTTTTCTATCATCCTTTCTTGGTCTCACGTCTCCTTTCACCTTAGCATTAAAATTTTGTAACCCATCGATGTTAGTTGATTTTGTGTTGCTGTAAGGAAATAGCTGAGGCTGGGGAATTTATAAAGAACAGAGTTTTATTTGGCTCACAGTTCTGCAGACTGTGTGAGCATGCACCAGCATCTGCTTCTAGGGAGGGATTCAGGGAGTTTCTAATCAAGGTGGATGGTGAATGGGGAGCAGAGGTGTCACACAGTGAGAGAAGGAACATGAGAGAAGGAGGGAGGAAGCGGTGATGCCAGGCTCCTATAAACAACCAGCATTCATATGAACTAAATTGAGGAAGAAGAACTCATTACCACAAGAAGGGCACCAAACCATTCATGAGGGATCTGCCCTTATGACCTAAACACCTCCCTCCCTGCAATAGTGAGGAATCAAATTTCAACATGAGATTTGGAAGTGCCAAACACCCAAACCATATTTTTATCTTTTCTAGTTCTTACTCTTCTGCCTTCATCTTCTGCCTTACTCTTTGATCCTTCATGACGAACTCTAACCACATTGAAATTACAAATTCATCTCATGTGTAGTTTGACCTACCTTATTAATGTCATGACAAGCATCTAATATGCTAAATTGATAGCTTGGAAAGTTCTAGATTAGCATGAGGCGAACAAGGGCAGGAATAGACTTTTTGTAAGGACTTGAAAGACCATCACTGTCTAGCCTCTCTTTTTCTCCCCAGAAGTTCTAATCATGTACTCTGAATGCATAACCACAGAATCTAAATGCATGACCGGCTAAGAACATCTCTGGGTAGAATCTGTAGCCACAGGGACAGATGGCAAAGCTTCCACTTGCATCAGCTGCTTCCTTCCTTCTCAGGAAAAGCTTTGTGTTTCTTGTAAAACAACCTACCTTCATCCTGCTGGGGCAGAGTTTGAAGGATGGCTAGGAATCCCCTTGCCTCGTTGTCACAGGATCCCAAGATAGGTATACCTAGGCTTTTCACCCTCCGTACATAGAATTAGCACCTTAAAAAGATCAAAGTTTGAAAATGTGGCAGCCTCTAAAAAAGTCTTCAGTTATTTTTCAGCTATACTTTGTTCTCCTATGTCTAAAGTGTAGAAAAATTTCACTGGAAATAAAATAGTGCATTACAAATATTTTAAACCTTAATAAATTCATATATTCTTCTCATACAGATATTTTTCAGATGAAATGAGTGTTAGGTAAAATATATGCTGAATCATCTTCACAATATTGGCACTTACTATTTTTTCACATAGCTACCAAACCAAAAGAATGCAACGCGAATTTATTAGTCAAAACCAAGCGCTGATGTGTTCAGGGATAGCACTTGAAACAATGTCAAGAAGTTGTAAGGGAGATGCATACCATCACTTACAAAACCAAAGCCGAAACTATCTTGAAAATTACAAATTTGGTGGGTTATTTTTAGTGTCTGCCAAGAGGAAAACCCAGGATTTGTACCATAACAGCGGTCTTTAGTTTTCATGAGTCTGGAATGTAGTCATCTACCCAGCTGAAAATAGGCAACAGCATCAGTGTGTGCTAGAACAGAGACTGCATTGCCATCCGTGTCTGTGGACAAAAGACGAATTCTTAGTATTGTTGGAAAGAGTGACCACCACATCACAAACTGCTACTGTTCAAAGTTTTCAGAAGCTGCATGCAAAATAAAATAAATAAAACAACCATCCAGCAAAAACTTTACACAATACCACTTCAATTTCAATGATATCCACCATTTGACCAGGATAAATATTCATATTCATAGGTTTTATGTTTACAAGTATTTATATTTTTAGATTCAATCTATGAAACCAAATATTCTTAAACTAATGGGATAAGATAGGGTCTCTTTGGAGAGAGAAAAAAAAAAAAAAACCCAAAACACCAAAACACTTGAGCTTTTATTCTTACCTGAAAGAGAGCTTTGGAAATTATAGGACTAAACACAAGAGCACAGCACATTGGTTTGTTTCTTTCTTGTGAAAGTAAAAACCATGGCGACTGCACAGCTGATGAAAACCTTTCATCTATTATGGGACTGAGACGTGGTCAAGTTTTCTACCCAAGCAGCTGAATTTAGTGACTTCGTACTTGAGGAACTATTTCTGAGGTAGGAAGAGGTAGTCTTGAGCAAATGACTTATCAATGACCAGGATTCTTCAGAACTCATAGGCCAGGTATGAGCAGTGGAAACTACAAATGCTGTTGACCATGATGCTGCTTATGTGCTGGACACCAACTGATGCCCTCATTTTCCCTGGGGAGGTCAGCAGTGTCCAGCTCTACCAAAGGCCTTTTGAAGTGAGTGGAGCCAAGGCTGTGACCACTGACCAGCCCTGGCTAAGAGCAAACCTATTTTAAATATGCCAGTTCCCTGGAACTCCCAAGCTGTTGAAGGTAAAACAATAATGTCATAGACACATTAAAAAAATGAGAAATAGAAAAGAGTAATGATATTTCTTGGACCCTAGACCAATGCATACATGAATTGAAGTTATGTATACCAAAAAGAGAACATCTTAATTAAGAAAAAATAAAAGACAGTGAGAAAATAAGAAAATATAGGTTGGCTTGCATATACCCAGATTTCTGCTTAGTGCTTTTTAGTACTTATCTCATTTAACTCCTTAATCTTCATCATATCTTCAATGTAATTAGCTTCATTACTAAAATTAACTTCAAACTAAGCTAATTTGTTGCCAAATTTTCAAACAATACATAAAGGTTAAATACTTGACTGAAGTCACAGACGTAGATAAATATGAGAAGTATAAAACAAGAGTACTGAGTATAAGAAATGAATGAGGAAAGTTGGGTGCAATTGTGGAAAAAAGATGGACAATAGAATTGAAAGGAAGATTGTCAAAGATCCCCCCGAATCATACAGTAAAGGAAGAGTGATGAGTAAATGTGTAAAGCAAGGTTAGTTTAAAACTAGGAAACAGTTGGAAGAATGTTGAGAGAAGATGAAAATTCAAGTTCTGAAGCCCTGGAGCATATAAACTAGGAGTCTTCAGAGAACTTGATCTTCAGGAAAGTCCCACTCTCCAGCCCCTGTGATGAGAAGCTGCATATGTCACCCCTTAAAATGTGTGACCAACTGGTTCAGTGCTTGTAGCTCAGGGTGTAGGGCGCCAACCACATACACTGATTCTGGTGGGTTCGAACCCGGCCCGGGGCAGCTAAACAACAATGACAACTGCAACAAAAAAATAGCCAGGCGTTGTGGCAGACACCTAGAGTCCCAGCTACTTGGAAGGCTGAGGCGAGAGAATTGCTTAAACCCAGGAGTTTAAGGTTGCTGTGAGCTGTGATGCCAGGCACTCTACTGAGGGCGACATAGTGAGACTCTGTCTCAAAACACAAAACAAAACAAAAAATGTGTGATGAAATCTAAAAGCAGTAGTTAATCTCATGCTTAAATTCTTCAGTTCCCTTATTGGAGAATTTACCCCAAGTGGTATTCATTTAGTAAAATTGCTATGTTATCATTTATTAAGACTCATCTATAAATAGAAATTGAAACATTTAGTTCTGAGTTTTGTTGAGTAAAATTTGAAATGAGGAGTCTAAATACTTGTAAACATTTTAAAAATAGTTTGGGAATGGATTTGAAATTGTTAGGTTTCCCTTGCTGACTCCTTTCTGGTTATTCCTCCTACTAATTTGGCACCACTAATTGGCGTGGGCTTCTATTATTAAACTGTAGCTGGGGAAAAGAGTTATGAAGTATGTCCACATTTTGCCTGTAGTAGACAGTGAATCTCAGTAAATTATAAGGGCAGTTTCACTCAAGTGGCTGTTCTTTTGGCATAATTAAATTATTTCTTACTTCCATACAAAATATGGATAGTTTTGTTCGTTTGTTTGTGCTTAAGTCCTGAAACAATTTATGCTTTCAAGGGTTTCAGTAAGGTTGGTGGAATGACAAGTGTAGTAAGAATTTGGGAGCAAAAATCTTTTTCTGGTCTGTATACTCATTGTAGTATTAACAAATTCCCCCTGTTGTTCCTGTGTTTTTGTTGTTGTTGCTGTTAACTTTATCTGTACATGTGTTATTTTTCAACCAATCCAAAAACATTTAAATTTTTTGTAGTCTATATAGTGCTTTCTACATAAGTTTGTTAACAAATACTACTAAAAACTCAACATTAATAGCATTAATGCTTTAAAAGCATTACAAGCATTAAATGCTTTTCCCTGCCATTTAAAAGGGAACGTTATAATCTATTTCAATGTAATGTACAAAATAATAAACAAGGCGGCATCCGTGGCTCAGTGGGTCAGGCGCTGGCCACATACACTCACGATGGCGGGTTCAAGCCCCATCTGCGCCAGCTAAACAACAACAACCACTGCAACAACAACAACAAAATAGCCAGGTGTTGTGGCAGGTGCCTGTAGTCCCAGTACTTGGGAGGCTGAGGCAAGAGAATTACTTAAGCCCAGGAGTTTGAGGTGGCTGTGAACTGTGATGCCGTGACACTCTACTGAGGGCAACTCCTTGAGGCTCTGTCTCAAATAATAATGATGATAATAATAAAAAAAAAATTGGAGCTCATTTCAAAAGTCAGACTATAAAACTTAAGGACTGTGAAAGAAATGTTAAATGCATAAAAGTTTAAAAAGCACAGCAAATGAATAGCTTCATTTTTGAAAGAGCAATGAATTGTGAATCTATACACGACTAACATGATGAAAAAATAACTTATTCCAGGAAATATCCTAGAAAAATATCCAGTGAGAACAAGCTCAAAGTAACTACCTGAGAAAAGAAAAACAAATACATTGTAGTCAACAGAAGACGAAACCCAGGATACTTGGTTCTGCAGTCAAATGCTCTACCACTGAGGCATACCCCCAACACACTTGTTTGAACACCAATCTGAGAGCAAGAAAACAGAGCACGCAAAGAATTGATTTGGATGCAAATGACAAAATCTCCATGACTGCAGAGGCTAGCACATACTTAGAATGGGGTTGAGAACAGGAGTATGAGGGTAATGTTGGGCATAATCAGAATGAGTGCGCCACAGAGGTGCCGCAAGCTTCTGAGATTTTAAACTGTTATAATTCTGAGAAGCAAGATGCCACCTAGATTAGTTGCATTTTTAAGTTTGAATGCAGTTTATCTTTAATATTCACACTTCCAAGGGAAGAGTTCAAAGCTAAAAATTTTAGAGGAAAGAAAAGAATAAATTTCATAGAGAGACAGGAAGATAACATGTTTTCTGTCACTGGGTAAAGAACGACTTAATCAATGTCAGAAATCACCTTTAATTAATCATCTATATCCCGTATTGCAAATCCCAAAACAATGAAGACTGTTTAAATCTTCATGATGCTGTGAATGAAGCTAATACTAGAAGCTTACATGTGCTGGACTTTCTTCTCTCTTGCAGTAAATTGACATGATAGTCAATTCCTGAAAAATTTTAAAATGTCGATAAAATAGTTATTTTGCAAGAGATGTTAAAATGCAGCAATTTAACCATAAATTGAATATTCAAAGCAAGGAGGCAAATACAGCGCTATGTGGTAGAGCATTTTCAGATTTCTGCACTATAAGAGAGAGAATGTATGACAGCGATTAAAGACGGAATAATGAGGCCTTTGAATGTACAAATGATTGAGACAAGCCAAACGAGTCTTGTTAGATGGAAAAATAAATGGAAATTTGAAAGGTGAACACTTAGGAAAATCTGCTTTTTGATTTTGAACACATGAAGACAATGTGTTTGAGTTTTGCTGACTTGGTAAATGAAGAAGGTTAGATTGGGATACCTTTTATTTCTAGGCCATCCGATCTAAATAATAATAATTTTAAAAAATCACAATGATCAGCATTCCATAAACAAAAAGCAGGATTAGATCACTGGGAAGATATATTCAAAATACAGTATTAGTTAAATCCAATATCAATACCAAAAAGGTAAATCAAATAAAATTATAATTGATTTTTTACCCTTAAAACAAATATAAACTCTGAATGGAGAGTGATATAAAATTGAATAAGAAGTAATTTTAAAGTACTATAAAGTTATGCCTTGGGTAATATGTCAAAGAAGGGGTGGCTTAAGCTGAAACTTAAGTGAGAGGAGTGAATCTTATTTTAATAAAAAATATTTTTAAAAGGCTTTTATATGAGCACAAGAAAATTAGTGATACCAAATGTTCAGCATCCCTAAGCATGTTTTAGGTGAGAAATTAATCTTTCAAAAACACTGGATGCTTCTTCTTAGTGACTTCAGAATAATACACAGTAAAAATGTTTATTTGCTTTTGGTAGTTTGCAGGGGGAAGCTGAACAGTATTCCTTTATCTGTGTATTTCTAAAGATCTGTTTTTTTATGCTAAGGAAATGAATTACCAACATTCATAAGTGCTTCCCTACTCCCATTTTCTTCCTGAGCTTCTCCTTTCCCTTATTTACACTAAAATGTAGCCATAGTCTTCCAAATTAGGAAGTTAAAATGAGATGATCATAGATATGTAACTATCACTTTGAAAAATAAGGTTCTAATCCACCCTACAGATACTTTATGTCACAAAAAGATTGTGTTGCCTAGCAGTGATCTAAAACAGAAGCATAGGTTTTATATGACATCTTTTCCAGTGGCAGTAAAAATGCTAGCAAAGAGGGTAAGATTTTTCAAATAAAATACTACTTGTGTTCCTCGAGACACTGGCTCTGAAATCTTCAGAATTAAGGGGAAAATGTAGAAGATAGCTGTATTCTATTGTTGGGGGAAGCTTTGTAGTAAAATTCTGAGTCAAAATAATAGGCTGATAAAACAATTTCACTGGTTTGTTTTTTAATACATCAAAATGGTAAATTGTAAGAGAGGGAGAATAAAGATACTCATGGAGAGAGAAATAGGGTTTATGTATATAAACACAAAACAGTGGTATGGAGCAAGTTTCAGAATAAAGTAGAGAAAATGAAATTTTTTGGTATTGACTTTCTTTTTTTGTATAACCAACTATCACAAATTTAGCAGCTAAAAAAATGCCGTAGGTCAGAAATCTGACATGATGTGGCTGGGTTCATTGTCAAGATCCTCCAAATCCAAAATCAGTATTTGAGCTGGACTGAGTTTTTCATCTTTAAGATCTCTAAGATCAAGAGAAAAATCAGCCTACAAGCCCATTCTGATTCTTGGCCCAATTCAGCACCTTCTAAGTGTTGTCCCCATTTCCTTGATGGTTGTTAGGTTGGGGTTGCTCCATGCTTCCAGGGGCCACTCCATTCTGGTCACCTGTCCCTCTTCATCTTGAAGCAGGCAATGGTGCTGTGAATCTGACTTCCTCTTTTTCCATCACCTAGAGGAAGCTGTTTGCACTTAAAGAAGTTAAGTGCTTAGGAGTGAGGCCCACATGAACAACCTTAATGTCAGCGGATTAGAACTTAAGACCCTTAATTGTATCAACAAAATCCCTTCACAAGGATACCTAGGTTACTGTTTGATTGAATACCTTGGCAAAAGTGTGTGTGTATCAGGAATCCCATGATCTGGGGAGATGGTGTACTCAATTTCTACTTACTATATGGTACAACAAAACTGTATCTGGTTAAAATGGAGAAAGAGAAGTCAGGGACATTTTATTGCATAGAAAATGATGAAACATTAGAGACACTTTTACAAAGAAAAGGAGAATAGTTGAGAAATTAAAACTGCATGTAAAAATTATCAATTGAATATGAGAATGAAAGGAATAAAACTGACATTTCGCAGACTATACAATAGAATAGGTAATCAACATAAATTAGTATAGGAGTCCATGCTTCTCTGAAGATTTTGGAACCTGGAAAGGATGTAGGTGCTGTGTAGAAGTTAAGAGATTTATAATAGAGAACATTCAGAAGGATAAGGGACCCTTGAGTATTAGAAAAGTAATAATGAATGTAGTGGATGGGTATATATGCAGGTTAGGGTGATAAGAGGGTCAAGAGAAGGCAGAACAGTTCTGAAAGATAGGAAAGTGTTATGAAAGAAAAGTACTCTAAATCAAAATGAAGAGAAATCAGTAAGTTCAGATATTAGAAGGCAATATGAGGTCTGACAACTAAGGTTGGAAACTCATCCTAGAAAAAGTGTTACCTATCTCTTTGCTGAATATCACTATAGTCACCTTCAAAGTACACCTCTTGGGAAGCTGTGCACTGATACCAGGTCCTATTCCACCCTCCAAAACAATTTGGATCTCTTTTTCTAGAATGACCATCGAAGCTGTAGTCATATTGCCCTTGATGTCCTGAATGTCATCAAGACATTTTCCTTTCAATATTTCCTTCATTTGGGGGTAAAGAAAAGACTCATTGGAGGCCAGATCAGTTAAGTTTGGAGGGAGTTCCAATACTGTTGTTTGTTTACTGGCTAAAAACTCCCTCACAGACAGTGCTGTGTGAGCTGGTGCATTTTCCTGATAAAAAGAGCCACACCTTGGCAAGGAGTGGCTAAAATTTTCTCATGCTAAAATTTTCAGTTAAGATTTTTCTGTTTCTCATTTGATGTTTGCTTGGTCTTATATGGTTCTCACAATCAGCAGGTGATTTTGATGCACAGTTCAACAAATTTTTGCAATGTTGTCCTCAATTCTGGTCATTATTGCCCTGACCTCTCTTTATCAGTGAGACTTTCTCTCCTATCAAAAAAAATGTTTAATCCATTTGTAGGCTCCTTGATTTTATTCTCATGGTGTTATCCTCATAAACTTGGACTAACATGCCCCTGGTTTCATTTCCACTCTTGCCAAATTTAACAAGAAATGTATGAATGTTTGTTCTTTGCTCTAATTCAAGCTCTGACATTCTCATGGTGGCCCAAAAAACACGCAATGATAATGAACACCACTCAGCAAGTCTCTGCCACCAGGTCCACTTGAACATAGTTGTGAGACACTGGTATACCAAGGTTATGAACCTTACTGTTTGTACAGTGCTGCCAACATAAGTCCATGGTGGCAAGTTCACGAACTTAATTGTCAAACCTTGTACAAGATTAAAAACTTGAATTTAGATTTAGGAAGATAGCATTAAAAATACATTTCTTCCCATTTGATGATATAGTTTACTGTGGTGACAAAGTGACATATGATGATATGTGGCTAAAGTGGGGTAGCAAGGAAGAGCATTGAAAATTTACATGATTGAAGGAATCCGAAACCAAGCTAATAGCTTTGATCTTTTGGAATGGCTTGGTTTGGTTGGGTTTCAATCTTTATCCAACTCATATACGTAGATGCAAAGCTAGAAGAGTCATATAATTCTTTCAGACTTTTACAACAAAACAGAGAATGATTCATTGTGTCCTCTCTTCAACTTACCTGTCGATAGAAGCGACTCTTCAATTTTTTTACCTGATTTTTTTGGTATTTCCTTCTATACTTTATATAGTAGAATTGTGTGTGTGTGTATATATATATGTATATATACATATATATAATTTTAGGTATTATTTACTTATTTTCTTTTATAAGATAATGAGTTTTAACATTCTTTTATTCCTTCATAGCCTTAGTTCTTAATACAAATATGTACCTCCTCACACACATATACATAATATTTCCCCATTTTATCAATCCAGTTATGTCATAATTTTGGTTACATTAGGGTTTACTTAATTATGAACATACAAATTCTAGTCTAAGCTATATTATATACTAAAAGTGTTTTTCTTTTCTTAGTCAAAGTTTTCATAATCTGGAATTAAAAATTATCCTATTTATGGATGCTTATTTTCTTCATATGATTAACACAAACTTAAATTCAAGCTCTTGACCAGTTGCTTAAATCTCCTTTGAGGCTGGGCACAGTGGCTCGGCCTGTAATTCTAGCACCCTGGGAGGCCAAGGCAAGAGGATTGTTGAGCTTAGGTATTCAAGACCAGCCAGGGTAAGAGCAAGACCTTATCTTTCCTAAAAATTAAAAAATTACTGGGTGTGGTGGCATAGGCCTGTAGTCTCAGCTAATCAGGATACAAAGGCAAACGGAACTCTTGAGTCTAGAAATTTGAGGTTACAATGAGCTATGATGACACCATTGCACTCAACATAGGGGACAGAGCAAGATTCTGTCTGTCTCAAAAATAAAAATAAAAAAAATTAATAAATCTCTTCTTACTATACAAAACTTAATGGATACAATTTACCTTTTGAAGACATGGTTCCAAAGACTTCTGACCTGCCCCTTTCTAGGCTGTTTTGCCTTTCTGCCGGGCATATGCCTATCTTCTTGGAATTTCCCCTTTACCATGACTATAAAGATGCCTTTTACTTTCCTCTGTATTTCCTGCTTCCATCTGTGTTGATACATAAACTTGTTTTAATGAAGCTTATATTGGACTCACTTTTTGAGAAAGGGCATAATCATTTATATTGGAGAAGTTGAATGTCTCTGCTATCACCCTTGATTTATGGCTTGACTAGATAACAAGACCCAGGTTTGAAATAATTGTCCCTTAGAATTTTATAGACAATATTCCATTGTCTGTAGCTTCCAGTGTTATTCTTAAGTAGCCTGAAGCCTTTCTGACTTCTGATCCTTTTCATGAGACCAATTGTTTTCTCTTTCCTGGAAGCTCATACAATGTTGCTTTTACCTTCAGTGTTCTAAGATTTTATGTTAATGTGCCCTAACTTGGGTCAATTTTTAAATGTATTTTGTTGAGCACCCAGTAGGGCTCTTTTAATTTGATGACTATCTTTAAATGTCCCTCAATCATCCTACAAATGTAAGAAATATTCATGAATTATTTAATTAATAATTTCCTTTCTTCAGTTTTCACAATTCTCTTTTCCTTGAATTCCTATTATTTGAATGTTGTACCTCCTTTACAGTTTCTCATTTTCTTATATTTTTCCTCCTAATTTTCCATCTCTTTGTATTTGTTTTTATTTCATATTTCTCTGTTTTGTGGGAGATTCTCTCAGCTTTATATTTGAAAGTTTCTATTGATTTATTAAATTTTGCTTAATTTTTTATGTAACACATTATTCTTTTTTCATCAAAAGAATGTCTTCAAGAATATCTAGAAATTTTTTTTTATCTTTTTCCATGCATAGTCTCTATTTACAAAAATTTCTTTTTATTTTAATCTCTATTTTTTAACTTGGTGGCTATTCATAGATGACTAATTATCTTTTAATATCTGCTAAATTTAAAAGTAGGGCCTTTAAAAGCTGACTCAGACCAGTGAGCCATTAGATGGAATTAATTAACTGTGAATTTTACTGTAGATTATATCATTTCCTTAAAAAAAGGGAGCATACTTATATATTTTTTTCTCCTGGCTGAGTAGACTCCCCATATGATAATCTTTCAATCCCTGATTGGAAGATATAGTTTTAGTTGCTACAGTTCTGGAAGGTAAGTTGGGGAGAGAGCTAGGGGATTGGTACTAAGTATTATAAATGTTCTCGTATTATCCTATGTTTAAAAAAACACCCCCCCAAAAGTCCCCCAATTTAGAAAGCTTCTAGTGTTACTCCAGCCTTTTTGATGGTACAAAATGAGTTCTTTGGACATCTGAGGTTCTAACTGTTTCTTTATTCCTTTTTTAAACTACTCTTTTACTTTTTTTTTTTTTTTTTTTTAAGAAATAATAGCTATGCAGTAAATCACATCAATTTAAAGTGCACAGTCCAGTGACCTAAACAGTTGTGTTAGCTCATGACCTCATCACCATCATACAGAATAGATCCTTCGCCCACCTAAGATGCCTTATGTCCCTCGGCAGTCAATTCTTCCTCCAGTCCTTACCTCGGGGTAACAACTATACATGGTTTTGCAATTTATATAAATAGAGTACAGTTTGTGATCTTTTATGCCTTGCTTCTTTCAGCACAATGATTCCGAGACTCATCTATGTTACTGCATTGGTAATAGTTTGCTCCTTTTATTCCTGAGTGACATCCCGTTACATAAATGTACCTTTTTATTGTATCCATTTTACTGCTAGTGGAAACCTGAGCTGTTTCTAGTTTTTGCCAATTTTGAAAAAAGTTGTTGTGAACATTCATATAAAAATGTTGTGAAGACGTATACTTTCATTTCTCTTAAATACCTTGGTGTAAACTTACATTTCTAAGAAACTGTCACTTTCTCAAAGTGATTGTACTGTTTTATATGCATCCCACATTTTTGCAAACATGCATTATTATCAGTGTTCATAATTTTAGCCACTCTAATGGGTTTAAAGCTTCAACTGTTAAAGTTTTCAGCTAATTATCTTATTTTTGCCCACCTGCCCCGTAGTTCCAATGCAAAACTGGTACTACAAGTTTTTAACAGGGTATTTTCTACGGTATAAATTAGGCTGTTTCTTGGCTTGTTGGTTACAGATTATGGATTTACTTTTCCCAGACTGCTAAATCAGTTACTATCTACCTTTGCACATATGTGCTTTGTTTTCCAAAATATAGTTGTGGTTGTCTCTATTATTATTACCTTTGTCCTTATATTTTTCCACACTAAAAATCCTTTCAGTTTTTTCTCTTAGTGGGATTTTGGAGGGGATATAAGTAACACATTGCATTTGATTTACCATCTTCATCCAGCTATTTAATATGTATATTTAACACTTAAAAGTTAATGTCAGAGCACTGACAAGGTTGAAGGTAAAATAATTAGGTGCTAAGATAAATATGGAAATAAAGAGAGAAATGGGGATATAAGATATACAATTTAGATTCAGAAAGGCATATATTTAAAAGACAAGGTCACTTTTAAAAATTATTAATATGTTGAAATAAAGGATTGACAGTCCCCTGAGGAGTCATAAGACGGTAACAGATCTTATTTTTCAGAACTCTGAGGGAAATAGTAGAAGGACACATTTAATGTGAAGAGATACAAAAAATATAAAGTTACTGCGTCATTAAGGTGGGAGGAGCACATATATAAGGATGTATTTTTAAATTTTGTTTTAAACATCGAATGCATTGATTTCATAATAGTGTCTGTATGTGTCATATTTGATAAGAAATATGCACTCAGATATTTATTTGAAACAAATTAAAAGTTTAATTGGGCTAAAAAATAAACTTTAAATAATTTAAGTGATCTTGTTCACTATTCCATGTTTTTTCTGATTACCTTGATGCAGTGACATGGAAGATACTCATCTGCTATCACACCCTTATCTGATGCCAGCTATGGTTTGTGTCTTGACACACTTTAAACATTTTAGGAACCATGTTTCTTTACTCAACAGAGATACTGATGAAAAAGCCCAACTACTTTGACAAGTTTTTCAACTAAAGAAAGAGCTGTATTCTATCATTAAGGAAAATGACAAATAATATATTTATCTACTATAAATATGACTACCTCCAAAGGATTTTGAAATGTAATTTTGAACTGTCATTTATAGAGAGAAGTATGATCACAATGAAGATACTCCAGAAAAAATTGTTTTGTAATAAAGGATGAAAGGATCAGTGTTGTTCAACTTTAAGTCAATATTTAGGATGGCAAATAGTAAATCATATAATATTTGTATATTATTTGATATAGTATTTTATATAGTAATATAGTATTTAAAAATAACATTTATTTATTAGTAAACAATATAATATTTATATAGTATTTATATAGCATTTTATAGAGTAATATTGTATTTAATAATACTATTAATTACTACTAAAGTTCTGTCGTATAAGCTGAGATATATATAGTATGTATTTAGTGTATGTACAATGAAAATAAGCAATTGTTTTTATGGGACAGCATATTCTGAATTGAGAGGGAAGATGATTATGAGAGTTCTTTCTAACTCTTCAAGAGCCTATTGGGTAAGCTCATGAAATTATATAGTAACAAATATCTGGTTTGTGAGCTTAAAGTATTGCAGCATGAATGAAGCCTTTACAAGGTTAAAGTTACCTGTATCTGAGGATGAGTATGTGAAATAATGTGTCCACAAATAAAGGAAGGAGAAATATTAATGATGCGTTGTAATTTTCTTATAGTTAATGTTATCAATTATAAATATTTAATCTTTCTTATACTTTTAAATATCTATACTTCAAAATGAAACTAGACAAGCTTAAATTAATCATTACATTTCACATTTGATATAGTGGAAAACCTTTCACAATTTTGAACTAAAATTACATAGACAGGGCTAAATATTTAAGACTTTTATGTACAAGGTTAATTCTCACTAAATATTCACTGATGGGAAGATAAAATGATATAATTTAATCTCACATTCAGTTAAACCATATTATTAGTTAGACAGATGAAAGTGCATTGGGTAACCACTTCTTATAATGGTTTCCAAAGGATGTGTATTATATATAAACCACACTAAGTTTAAAAAAAAAAAACACTCGATAAACAACCTAACATTCACTTTTATCTACTTTATCAAAGTTCCTGTTTCAAAAAAAAAAAAAAAAAAGACTGGTTTCTGTTTTTAATAAATGTCCAAATGCAACTAAAGAACATGATAGTACTGTTAAAGTTTATTTTTTAAACCTTTAGTAAAAAGATCACAGTGGCAAGATGTAGTCCATATGTCTATTTATATGACTTATAAATAAGATTTTTTAATTGTTAAATAACATGGTTTTTGCTTATGTATTTTTAATGCCACTAAAATGTATTTTCCAGTGTTTATAAATATATAAATAAATAAATCTATAATGAAAACGATATTTATGTATAAGATCTACATAACAAAAATAATAAGAGTTATGGGAAATAGAATAAATGATGCCATAAAATTGATATTATATAATGTGGATGAGTTAGTGGGGAAAAGCACTATCTCCTTTGAGTAAAAGTGAGTATAGGGCAGTTAGGAGGTGTGGCCTAAACTAGATGACTGATCACATAAATTGACTTCAATATTCAAGGTTTGTTAAAAATTAAAAAAAAAAAAAAAAAGGCACATCAGTAGACCAGCGGCAAAAGTTTCTGTTTGTTTTTCCAACTTTTGACTGTTAAAAACACACCCATATAACACAGGTTGCTGTTATGGAATTTATTCATTGTGTATTGAACATTAAAATTTTCCAGTCATGAATACAACTGAAAAACTCTAATATTTTATTTCAAATTGTGATTACAAGGCTTAATACACATATTTCATTGCTGATTCTGCCCTTAGTCTATGCAGCTATCAGATTTATGTTGCTTCCACAATAGAGACTACTCTGTAACCCACAGATCCTTTGGCTAATAAAATTCACATTGGTATTCACCAGATACTAAAACTACACAAACATGCACTAAACCACCCAGCAACCAGATGAATTAAATTTATGTTGTGCCATTACTAAAAATTAAATCACAGGTTTTTAGGGGTCTATGAAATTCTACATTTGAAAGTGCTTCTGAAATAGTCTAGAAAGACTTGAAATATTTATATATTAAAGCATTTATTTCAGTCATAGAACAAAATGATTTACACATTACATGGAAATAAGGCTGTAGCAATGGGAATTTAGCATACAGGCAGTGACCGGAAATGTACGCTTCTTCAGACCAAATTAAATGGTAAGTACCTATAGAAGAGTTTTTCTCTTGATTCACAATAAAACCTAAAATATATCTGATTAAATTCAAGGCTATTTCCTTATAGCCAGTAGCAAATCCATTAAAGTGCAATTCTGAATTTCATCTAGACTCGTCATCAATGTCCTACAATATGGCAACTCTATAAAAACATATCTTCCAAATTCAGGACAAGACTACAATGATGATTCACCTGATCACAGCTGGAGTAGGGATGATTATGTAACCATTCGGCTGCAGAAGTAGGCAAAGACATTTTGAAGAACACAACTAGCCAACTGGTCCTATAAAATTTTAGAAGGAAAAGAATGTTAAAATTATTAACAAAAATGAAAATTTTAAGCTTATATAAATATGTATGCACACACATGTGCTTGAAAGAATAATAATTTTACTCTGTGTGTCTATAAGGAAATGACTTCCATTTTGTTTAAAATGTTTTTATTTTATTTCACAAATTCTCAGGGATTTTCTTTTGAGTGATGAAGCAATACTCTCTTTGAAAATTAACTTTGAGGAGTATCCTTTCTTTAGCCACTTTTATGACATAAAAAAGTTATTTCACCTGTCAGAACCCTTGTTTTCCTATCTATTAGATGAGGAGACTGGATAGATAATTTGTAAGACTTTCCAAGTATCATACAGACCTAGATTGACAGAGTGCATGTAAAAAATATTCCATAAAAAGAGTGGAGGTTACTAGGAAAAACAGCAAACTCAATGATGATTAAATTTCAGTTTAATCATCAGAAACATTGAGAAGAGTAGATAAGGCTGATAAAAAAAATCATACTACTTTTACAAAAATGGGAAACAAAAGAAATAATCCCTGAGGTCTAAATTGAAAATCCAAACATGAACTATAAATAGCAGCATAAGAAACAAAAGATAATATGCTTTTTATCCCAGAACAGTGGATTATTTATAGAAAAATCAATATACTCTCTAGAATAGAATTATAAATAATTAACCATTCTAAATAGAATGGATTATATTCTCTAGAACATTTGTAAATATAGCTATCACTCATCACAAATAAATGCAGACTGTAAAAAATTGACTTTTAAAAATTACTAAAGAACTAATTTACTTAAAATTATGTGAGATCTTGAAATTAAGAACTTTTCAAGATTTAGTACATTAGATTCTATAGCAGAGTATAAAGTAGATGAAATAGTCAAATATCCTCAGCCTACTGCATATTGGAGTAGTATCAATAATACAGAATTGAGAGAGAAAAAGAGAGGTGTAACTTCTTAAGATCAGGAACATTCAATGTTAGATACGTCTCATTGCAGGGATAGGAAAAGAGTCATTTGACATTTAGAAAGGCTAATGTTAGAAAAGACAGTGCATGTTAAGAAATACTTTTAACTCTGGCAAATTTAGCAATGGAGAAAATTAAATTATTATTATAGGATCTACACATAGAATAAGAGTTGCTATTATTGTATCATAAAATATTTAACTATCTTTCATTACAGTTTCATTGCATACATCAAAGTAGCCACTGAGGGATTTTTTTTTCTTTATGTTTGAGATTATAGTATTCCCTATAAAAATAAGTATACCTTTAACAAGTTAATGCACTAAAAACCCAAAAACACTGCACAAAAAAAAAAGTCCAAGTCAAATTTCTCTTAGGAATAAATCAGTCGTCTCTATGTGGAGAGTTCCAGGGAGAGTGTGATAAATCATCTGGTCCTGTAATTTTCATCAAAAGATCTTTAGTGCAATTAATACGTATTAAATATGTCATGAGGAGGTAAAACCCACAATTTCTAGAATTCAGTTTAATTCTCATTCCCCATACCCTTTTCCTTTTTCCCCACTAACTCCAAGACAGTGGTTAACATTAAGTTCCTGGTGAATAACAACATTTGTAGTCAGACACAGGAGTTTCAGTGTCTAAAAAAAGCCTTTTTGTTTATAAACTATTTTATATTAGGGAAAGGTGACTTGTGAATTACCATTTTGTAGAAGACCTTCTGTTCACATAGATTTTACTATTATATAGTTTACTTATATCTTAGATTTGCATTGTATCAAAAATACGATAAAAACATTTGGAGGAGCCCTATTCCTAATCAATTTTCAGTTGAGTCTCCATTTTCCAAAGGTATATAGACTTTATATATTAAAATCACTTCAAGCACACATGTCTTAAAAAGTCATTCTCCGGGAGGCTGCACTATGAAGATCAACAGAAATTGCTTTGCCAGGAAAAGCAATTTTATCATTGTACTTTGAGTTATTCTGCCTACAGAGAAAATTACTTCGGGCACAAAATCCACTGAAATCGTATATTTTATATTGTTATGACAAGGACTTAAAATGCTTTACATAAAATGTTAGTGAAGTGCTTCAAAACAAAAGAAATGTTATTGAATATTTTTCTCAGCTTCAGTTTTAAATAGACGATTTTCTATGTCATGTTTTAATATGTAAGCTATGATGTTTACATAGATCACTAATAACATATCCATGAAGTCCCTACTTGTCCTTTAAAACAAAAAAAATCTTAATGTTCTTTTAAGTAGTAAAGTTAAATAGAGTGCTGATGGAAAGGCTGGAAACAGCTAACATAAGCTAGCCTTTTTATTTGCACTTCTTTCCAAACAACATTAATACATCTATCTTTAACAAACATCTATTTATTTATTTAAAACTATATTCTGAGTGTCTTCTATGGGCCGGGGATCTTTTTTTATTATTTTAATTTCAAGATTCTCTAAACTATTTTAATATTTATTTCTATCTTATTAGAATTTAAAACTTTATTTTAAACATTTAAATTCTTATACTGCATATAACAAATATACTGTCTTTTATAAGCAAAAGGTGTAATCAAAACAAACAGAAGACTGCATTGCTAAAATCTCATTTCTTTTTCTTGGCAATTTGTTCTAATATTGATTGTAAATGATTCTTGCCCCGTTCTAAAATCCTCACTAGATACAATTTTTATTTTCCTTGTAAAAAAAAAAAAATCTTTTTCCTTGGCTTCTAACTATTAACTACTCAAATTACCAGTATACAATCTGGCTCCCTCATTTCCCCATTGACACTGCTCATAAGGCTGTCAACAGCCACCTTCTTGCCAAATGCTAAGGACAATGCTCTTTATCTCTGACCTCTCAGCAGCCTTTTTTTTTTTAATTTAATTTTTTTTATTAATGTTAAATCATAGCTGTGCACATTAATGCAATCATGGGGCACCATACACTAGTTTTATAAATAGTTTGACACATTTTCATCACACTGTTTAACATAGCCTTCTTGGCATTTTCTTAGTTATTATGTTAAGATAATTATATTCTACATTTACTAAGTTTCACATGTACCCTTGTAAGATGCACCATAGATGTAATCCCACCAATCACCCTCCCTCTGCTCATCCCACTCTCCCTCCCTTCCCTCTCCTCCTTCTCCGTATTCTTAGGTTATAACTGGGTTATAGCTTTCATGTGAAAGCCATACATTAGTTCCATAGTAGGGCTGAGTACACTGGATACTTTTCTTCCATTCTTGAGATACTTTACTAAGAAGAATATGTTCCAGCTCCATCCATGTAAATATGAAAGAGGTAAAGTCTCCAACTTTCTTAAAGGCTGCATAATATTACATGGTGTACATATACCACAATTTATTAATCCATTCATGGATCGATAGGCACTTGAGCTTTTTCAGCAGCCTTTAGCAAAGCAAATTCCATCTCCTTTTTGAGACACTCCTTTCTCTTGGTCTCCATGATACCAATATCTTCTGTTTTTTTCTTTCCTCAATAACCTCTCTGCTTCAGCAATTTTGCAGATCCTCTCCCTCTACCCCAAATCTTACATTTTGTAATGCCTGAGAGCAATGTCCCAGCCAGGCCTTATTTATTGATAATGCCACTTTCTGATAATCTCATCTAGTAATTTGGCTAAAATAACATTCATGTCAGTGGTGTTCATTCTTTTTGAACCTAATGCCTTCTATCACATGAAATATTTTGTAACAATCCCTTTTTTAGTATCCTCAATTAAAATTTACAAATATTATAAATGACCTCCAATTTTTTTTTTTTTTTTTTTTTTGCTTATAAACTAGAGAAATTTATTGTTCACAGTTCTAGAGGCTGGAAAGTCCAAGATCAAGTTGCTAGCAGATTCAGGGTCCAGAGAGGGCCCACTTCTTTCACAATTGGCACCTTGCTGCATTCTTATATGGCAGAAAGAGCAAAGGTGCTCTCTCAGACCTCTTTTTTTTTTTTCTTTTTTTTTTTTTTTATTAAATCATAGCTGTGTACATTGATGCAATCATGGGGTACCATACAAAGATGTTTGTACCAGAATGTTTATTGCAGCCCAATTCATAATTGCTAAGTCATGGAAAAAGCCCAAGTGCCCATCAATCCACGAATGGATTAATAAATTGTGGTATATATACACCATGGAATATTATGCAGCCTTAAAGAAAAATGGAGACTTTACCTCTTTCATTTTTACATGGATGGAGCTGGAACATATTCTTCTTAGTAAAGTATCTCAAGAATGGAAGAAAAAGTATCCAATGTACTCAGCCCTACTATGAAACTAATTTATGGCTTTCACATGAAAGCTATAAC
>CAUYPK010081308.1:0-32007 GCA_963574355.1 Loris lydekkerianus
CAATTTCAGTCTTCTGCAGGTTGCCAGCCAGTTCACCCAGCACCATTTGTTAAATAGGGAATCTTTTCCCCACTGAATGTTTTTAATTGGCTTGTCAAAGATTAAATAATGGTAAGTAGCTGGGTTCATCCCTTGGTTCTCAATTCTGTTCCAGACATCTACTTCTCTATTTTTGTGCCAATACCATGCTGTTTTGATCACTATCGATTTCTAGTATAGTCTGAGGTCTGGTAGCGTGATTCCTCCTGCTTTATTTTTATTTTTCAGTAGTGTCTTGGCTATTCGGGGTTTTTTCTGATTCCATATAAAACGAAGTATTGTTTTTTCAAGTTCTTTAAAGTATGACAATGGAACTTTAATAGTGATTGCGTTGAAATTATATATTGCTTTTGGTAGTATGGACATTTTAACAATGTTGATTCTTCCCAGCCATGAGCATGGTATGTTTTTCCATTTGTTAACATTTTCAGCTATTTCTTTTGTTACAGTTTCATAGTACTCTTTATAGAGATCTTTCACGTCCTTTGTTAGATAAATTCCCAAATACTTCATCTACTTTGGCACTACTGTGAAAGGAATAGCGTCCTTAACTGTTTATTCAGCTTGACTGTTGTTGGTATATATAAAGGCTACCAATTTATGAGTGCTGATTTTGTAACCTGAGATGTTGCTGTATTCCTTGATCACTTCTAAAAGTTTTGTAGTAGAATCCCTAGTGTTTTCCAGGTATATAATCATATCATCTGCCAAGAGCGAAAGTTTGATCTCTTCTGACCCTCTACGGATACCCTTGATTGCCTTTTCTTCCCTAATTGTGGTGGCTAAAACTTCCATTACAATGTTGAAAAGGAGTGGGGGACAGTGGGCAGCCTTTTCTGGTTCCTTATCTTAGAGGAAATGATTTCAATTTAACTCCATTCAATATGATATTGACTGTGGGTTTGCTGTAGATGGCCTCTATCAGTTTAAGAAATGTTCCTTCTATACCAATTTTCTTAAGTGTTCTGATCATGAAGGGATGCTGGATATTATCAAAAGCTTTTTCTGCATTGATTGAGAGAATTGTATGGTCTTTGTTTTTTAATTTGTTTATGTACTGAATGACATTTATAGATTTACGTATATTGAACCAGCCTTGAGACCCTGGGATAAAACCGACTTTGTCATGATGTATAATTTGTTTGATGTGTTTCTGGATTCTGTTTGTTAGGATCTTGTTAAATATATTCTGAGTGATAATGAATGTCTACATTCATTAGTGATATTGGTCTATAATTTTCTTTTCTTGTTGGGTCTTTTACTTATTTGTGGATCAGGGTGATGTTTGCTTCATAGAATGTGTTGGGTAGTCTTTTTTCTTTTTCTACCTTTTGGAACAGGTTGAGTAGTATAGGTACTAATTTCTCTTTATAGGTTTGGTAGAATTCTTACATGAAACCATCTGGTCCTGAGCTTTTCTTTTTAGGGAGGTTTTGTATGGTTGAAGCTATTTCAGAACTTGATATGGGCCTGTTCAACATTTCCAGTTGATTCTGATTAAGTCTTGGAAGGCGACGTACTTCCAAGTGTCGGTCAATTTCCTTCAGATTTTTATATTTCTGAGAACAGTTTCTTGTAATATTTATTAAGGATTTTTTTGATTTCTGAGAAGTCTGTTGTTATTTCGTCTTTGTTGTTTCTGGTTGATGAGATTAGAGATTTCACTTTTTTCCCCCTGATTAGTTTGCCAATGGTTTTTCTATTTTATTGACCTTTTAAAAAAACCAGCTTTTTGATTTATTGATCTGTTTTATTATTCTTTTGTTTTCAATTTTATTTAATTCTGCTCTAATTTTTGTTATTTCTTCTCTTCTACTGGGTTTGGGGTTGGAATGTTCTCCCTTTTCCAGTTGCTTGAGATGTTACATTAGGTTATTAACTTCCTCTTTTTCTGTTTTCTTGAGAAAGGTTTGCATTGCTATAAATTTCCCTCTTTTACCTGCCTTTGCAGTGTCACATAGGTTCTGATAGGTTGTGTCTTCATTGTCGTTTTGTTCCAAAAAATTCGCAATTTCTTTCTTAATCTCATCTCTGACCCAGCTATCATTCAGCATAAGGTTATTTAACTTCCATGTTTTTGTATGAGTATCCAGATTCCTGTTGTTACTCAGCTTGAGTCTTAGTCCATGGTGGTCCGAGAAGTAGCATGGAATAATTTATATTCTTTAAAATTTTCTGAGGTTAGACTTGTGACCTAAAATGTGATCAATTTGGGGGTAAGTTCTGTGGGCTGATGAGAAGTATGTGTATTCAGTTTTGTTGGGATAAAATGTTCTGTAGATGTCTGCTAAATCTAAATGTTGGATGGTTAGGTTTAAATCTAAGTTTTCTTTGCTCAGCTTCTTATTGGAGGATCAATCTAATACTGCCAAGGGAGTGTTGAAATCTCCAACTATTATGGAGCTGGGTGAAATCAAGTTGCTCATGTCTGTTAGAGTTTCTCTTATAAATTGAGGTGCATTCTGCTTGGGTGCATAGATATCAATACTTGAAATCTCTTTGTATTGAGTATTACCTTTAACAAATATGAAGTGACCATTCTTGTCCTTCCTTACTTTTGTTGGTTTAAAGCCTATTGTATCTGCAAATAGAATTGCAACACCTGCTTTTTACTGATTACCATTTGCTTGAAATATGGATGACCATACTTTCACCCTGAGTCTGTGTTTGTCTTTTAAGTTAAGATGTGACTCTTGTATGCCACAAATATCTGGTCTAAGTTTTTTTATCCAGTCAGCCAACCTATGCTTCTTTAGAGGACAGTGTAAGCCATTCACATTAATGGAGAATATAGATAAGTCTGGTGAAATTTTGGGTATAAAGTTTTTAAAAAGTCCGGTGGACATTTTTAATCCTTTCACCAGCGTGGAAGTTGAAGTTTGATCAGAATTTCCTGAGTGAGTTTACTTTTGTTGTATAGGGTTCTGTTGGTCATTATGAAGGATAGGTCTGAGAATATCCTGGAGAGCTGGTTTGGTTATGGCAAATTTCTTCAACATCTGAATGTCGTTAAAGTATTTAATTTCTCCATCATAAATGAAACTCAGTTTAGCTGGCTACAAGATCCGGGGTTGAAAGTTATTTTGCTTTAGGAGATTAAAAGTCGATGACCACCTTCTTCTTGCTTGAAAAGTTTCAGCAGAGAGATCTGCAGTCATTCTAATATTCTTCCCTTTGTATGTAATGGCTTTCTTTCACCTGACAGCTCTGAAAATTTTCTCCTTAGTAATAACTTTTGTGAAGTTAATTATCATATGCCTCAGAGATGTCTAATTGGGTTTGAGTTGTGCAGGGGTTTTGAAGCTGTCTGCTATCTATATTTCAGAATCTCTAGGCATGTCTGGAAAATTCTTTTTTATAATTTCATGCAGAAGGGCTTCTGTGCCCAGCGAGGCTACTTCATCGTTTTCAGAAATTCCAATGATTCGGAGGTTGGCCTTCTTCAAATTATCCCAGAGCTCTCTGATAGAATGATCCGTTTTTGCTTTCCATATTCTTCCTCTTTGAGAGTTTGGGAGCGTTGAAAGGCTTTGTCTTCAATGTCAGAGATCCTTTCCTCTGCTTACTCCACTCTGTTACTCTGTTAGGTATTCTAATGTATTTTTCAGATCTTTGAGGGCTGCAAATTCTTGCTTCAGTGTGTCTAAGTCTTTGGTGGTTTTGTCTTTAAATTCGTTAAATCCTTGAGATAACTTTTAAATTTCTCCTCGAAATTCTAATTCAATTTTATTAATCCTGTTTGCCATCCAAATTCTGAATTCGATTTCTGACATCTCAGCCAGTTGTTTGTGAATGGGATCTTCAATTACCTCTACCATATCTTTCCTTGGGGGGGGGGGAGGTTTAATCTATTCTTGTTATTCATGTTACCAGAGTTTTTACGCTGATTCCACCCAATGTTCATTTTACTCCCTTTGATTTTTTTTTTTCCTGGAGTTTTGTTGAGGATCCGTACAGTATTGTTGCCTGAGAAACTGGGGCCTTTTTTGGTGTGGTTGGGCTAAATAGTTCTGTCTTGTTTTCAGCTGGTTTCTGTTGAACCCTAGTGAAACAGTTACTTTGGGTTGAGGCCTCAGCTGTGGAGAAATACCAGCAATTAAGTCTCCCCACCCACCACAGGCAACAATTGGAAAAGGAGAATCAAACCTTCCTACAGTCACACACCTAGGGACTCACCTGAACAGTCCTCAGGCGATTGGCTCAGTTGAAAAGGTCCAAATTACTTGTCTCACTCAGCACCTTTCTCAGGTTGGAGTGTTTAAGAGGTCTCTGGGAACTGGATCACAGGGGTCTGGTGACTGCTGTAATATGGCTTGCTCCTGTGCTTCCTGGAATTCGTAGGAGCCACCCAGAAATTAGATCAGTCTGGGAAGGTTGTTGCCTCCTGTGCCACCTTGCAGCTCTGTCACACCCAGTTGCTGCTGGCCCCACAATGCTGTAACCCAGTCAGTTGTCTGCAGTGAGCAGATACTCCAGAGGTTTGCACTTGCCTAAATCCCAGGGAAGTCTGTATCTGCTCGTCTAAGCCACTGCTCTTGACCTCTATCCAGTAGGAGGTGGTGGGGCCTGTCAACCTCAGGAACTTGATGGTGTCTGGGGGTATTCACTCAGGTCCAGCCCCACCCTTAATTTATGTTACTGGCTGAACAGAACTACCCTGTGGGAGTTTGTTTCTGACTCTGCAGAGTCCCTGCTGAATTCCTTTGCAGAGGAGAGGCTGACGAGTTTCTAGAACCTGTGCCTCAGTCCCTGTCTTTACTCCTGCGGGTTTGTATTTGCAGCACAGTTAGATGTTAGCTGTAGCCAATTGGCCTCCTTTGTCTATAGGCTGATAATCTCCTGAGGGCCAGGTGCATCTTATGCTCAGTAGAGCAGTCTTTTGGATGACCCCCACCCTGGGAGTTTCCCAGTTTTGGGGGAGCATTTTCTTGTCCCCACTTTCCACCCAAGCCAGTACCACCTCTTGCAAACCCTTTACTCATGGGGCCTGTGTTTCAGTCCCAGGTCTGATCCGTGCTGGTTGCCATCTGAGAAGATGCCCACCTCATCTGATTGCCCAGGGAAACAGGAGGAGTGGCTACGGGATATCTGGGAGTGGGCCTTGTTATTGCTAAAGACAGCTGCTGCTCTGCACCTCAGGGCACCACTGCTTCTTCATGATTCCTTCTTAGCCGACCGTTGTCTCCTCACTCCTGTACTGTAGAATTGGCACTGTCCAGCTGCAGTCCAGGTCCTGTCTACACTTCTCAAGCAGTCACCCCAGAATCTTGACTCCTGGGGGGGGCAGTCCTCCAGACCAGCGCCTCATGGTACCGCGGCACCTCAGCCCAACCCTGGCGCTGACGAACCGCACCGGCAGCCTAGAGAGTCCCTCGGGTCCCGGGCCCCACTCAGAGCCATTCAAAAGTGGCCGCGCCTCATTAATTTTTTGATATACAATCTGAAGCACCAGAAACTTTTATCCTAGAAAAAATAAAATCACACTTAAGAATTGTATTAGTTCTCTGGAGTTGCTATAACAAATTACCAGTAATGGCTCATTGGCTACAAACCACACAAATCCATTCTATCACAAATCTGTTTCTTAGAAATCCAACCCAAGTCTTCCAGGGTTAAATTCAAGGAAACAACAGTGCCACACTCCTTCTTGGGGGAGTCTTGAGTGGGATGGTAAGACAGGATTATAATTATGCAAATTCATAAGGCAAGATGATGTGGACAGTGTCCACAATCACAGGAAACTCCTGGAATTATTTTTCATTATATAAACCTCCTTTATAAAACACTGAAGATTCTCCTGCTAGCTTTGGTGAAGTAAGCTGCCATGTTTTGAGGGGGCCACACTGCTAGGATCTGAAAGTGGCCCCCTGAAAATTGTTAACAACCCCCATCAACAGCCAGCACAGGAACAGAATCTTGTCTTCCCACTGCAAGGGATTGAATTCTACCATCTGCAAGGATGAGCCTGGAAAAAGTTGAAGACTAGAACTCTAGACTGCCCAAGATCTTTGTTTCAGCCTTTTTAGACTCTAAGAAGAGGACCCAGTTGAGACACACCCAAATTCCTGACCCACGGAAAATGTGAGGAAATAGATTGTGCTCTGATAAGCCTCTAATTAGGTTGAAATCTGTTAGAAAGCAAGAGAAAGCTACACGTGATGAACTTTACTTAGGAAGCTTGGCCGTGAAGGCTCTGGTCTTTCCCATTATGAACTGTTGCCTTTAAATTAGAGAAATCAGCTGTAAACAAGTCAGAGAACCAGCACAGTCCCCTATATTTTGGTTAATTCTACCAAGCAGTACAGCTTCATAAGAAAACTGGTTTTGTCCTCTGATGACCAACCTTAAAGAGAAACAATTGGTGATCTGAAATTTAACCCAGTACCAACATGTGATTAGCTCTCTAACAATACTTTTTAAAAATAAAGATTTTCTAATCATGACTTTGAGTCCACTGGTAAATATAGGTACATCTGAATCAAGTCTTCTAATTTTAAACTGATTTTCTTTTTATACAAAATGAAATTTTCTGATCTAAGAGAATTTATACAATATAAAATCACAATAAACCTAAGATATTTTAAAGGGAATATTTGCTTATTAGTACCTATTTTCACATATTTATATTAAATATGTATTGCTATCATAAAACAAGGTTATGAGTTTTCGTTTTTAATGTCTATCTTTATCACAGGTGTGTAAAACTGTAAGTGTATTCATTAATCAATTTGCATTTTACATTATTGTTCCTATATCAAGAGGAAATAGATACAATGAAACAATTTCAAGAAAGAAATGAAGCAAAGTGCTTATTAAATATAATAGCAGGGAAATTATTATAGAATACCAAAAGCAATATAGCCTAATAAGAATTTCATTAATGTACTGATATCCATAGGCTATGTAACTGTACATTGTCTGGGTTAACTAGATTTCCTCCCAAAAGTGCATGAACAGACCACTATGTTTGTTCATCTTGGTAATATGGAATATGTTTATTTGTGTTTAATTAAAAGTAATAATTTTTATCTTTAGGACATTGTGAATAATTTTTGAGACAGTTTATAATTCTACAAAAGATCTACATAAGTAGCTTTTAACTGTTTATAGTAATATATCATTTTATTATTTATAAAAGTATAAAAATTTTGTTGGAAAATAACATTACTTCCATATCTGTTCAAATATTGCTAGCCACTAATTTAACCATTTCTGCACTGTAAGAAACAAAATACAGCTAATTTTATCTATAAAACTTTCAGAAACCTAAAGAATATTTACCACTTGGGGAATAAAATTTCCCTTAATAATAAACTTTCCTGAAAATGGATGTATTTTTGGTAGTGTTAAGACATGAATAGAAACAATTTGACAAAGTAAAATTGGAAACTCATACACCTGAAAAAATTTTCATATTCACACTAATTTTTAAAAATTTAACCATATGCCTAAGTACACATATGTAGTGCAATTTGAGATTTTATTAGACGTGTTTGTTTAGGTGAGGGGTTACTCCAAATTTTGTCTGAAATATTTTAACCATCCAAGGAATAGTTCCTATATTAAAACCTGCCCATTATGTGGCAGTCAGATGGGAATCTTAATGTATTGCTATGCTATTCTGTACTCCCAACTAGTGTTCTTAATTGAACCCTAAGATTTAGGGTTGTTTTCTATTGTTTTGTGTTCTAAGAATCCTTACTTTAAATCCTTCTAACATTATAACTGCCTCTGTAGAAAGCACAATTTATCATGTAGCTTTTATACAAATGTGACAAGATCTCATTATATTTCTGCCACTGGATTTTATCACTTTAATAATCCATTGCAATATTTATAGAATGTCATGATGAATCATATTATATTTATCATATCACACAATAAATAGCATGACATACTAATAAATCACTCCACTTTAGAGAATGTTGAGCAAGTTCTGTATAAACTTGCATAAAAATGATGACTCATCATCTAGAGAATCAAATCTATAGTCATGCACAAATTTATACTTTAGAATGATAATACATATGGAAACTCAGTTGCTTAATCACCTTCTAATGGTTTACATAAGTTAACTTCTCTAATTGCCCAAAATATTAAATTATAAAATAAAATCAATGTTTCTCATAAATGAGCTGTTTTTTAAGTGTAAATAGAATTGACATAAGACTATAAAACTGTACAAACTGAGATATCTGTTGAACATTTTTGAATTAACAAGAATAGATTGAAGTAAAAACTCTATTTTAAGAGTGTTGGAATCCACAGAAATTAAAGGCATAGAGAAATATGGGGTAGTAGCCTGCCAATTTTATAGGTAAGAAAATAGGCTCGCCTATCTTAAGTAATGCAATTAGTCAGGCTGACAAAGAAATGATGTATGAAATTGGGTTTGCAGATGCTTATTTCTCTGTTAATTTATAATACATTCTTTTTTTGATCTTTTTAAAATTTCATGTTTAGAAAATTTTAAGAATGTAAGGATTAATATTTTATGTGCATATCAAAGGATAATTGAACCAGTATATACGATCATTCAATTTAGCCTAGATAGTATAAGAATCATTTGGAGCACAGCTACTGTTTAATTGGCTAAACACTTAAGGTAAACTACTTGTTTTCAAAAGTCCTTTTAGGTTAAAATGGATTCTTTATAAGGTTTTTTTGAAACAGGACCAATTCCTGTGGACATCTCTTGTTGGAAACATCTTTATGATTCTAGCATGCCCGAGGTTGTGTGAAAGTAGATAAAATTACAAATAAAATGAATATAAATTTATATAAATGTATATAAAAGAAAAAGAGGGATATCTTAGTTGTTTGAGAAATTTATAAAGGAAAGCTGAGAAAAGTAGAAAATCTCTACAAAAGAAGAAAAAGAAAAAAGGAGAGATATAGAAATGAAACAAAAAAGGGGCAGAGGAGCCATAGGAAACAATGGCACCCTTGGCATTGAAGAAAGTCAAAATGAAAAAATAAAAATACAACAAAAGAAAAAATTTAAAGTATGTGTGTGCGTTTATTGCATTATATTTCCCGGACACCAGGTGGTGCTGCAAGAAGATAGGAAAAAGTAACAAAATGATATATAATGCAATATATTTCCTAGACACCTGGTGGCAGTTCAGAGTTAGAAGACGCAAGCACACATTTTGATTGCTCTAATTAGACGTGGGCAGGAAGCCACTGTCTAGTTGCCACGAAGACCATGTCTCCTCTTCCTGATTTATTTGCCTTCAATCAGGGCTTTGTTCTCTTGGCTTATCATTCACCCCCCATACAGGGCTAGGAGCCTGAAGCTCTCTGCAGACTTCTTAGCGTAAATGCTTTCACCTTCCAAACAGTGCTCCTTGGCCACAATGTGGCTTTCCCTGGCAGGCAGGAGCCACCCAATTCAACCCAAGGGTGGCTTTCTGAGTTCAGCAGGTGCACCAGAGGTGGCCGTGTTCTGGGACCGTGGGGGATATTCCTCTAGGAGATTCTCCTATGATGGTAGGGCTTTGATAGCAGCTGAACTGATTGGAGTAGCACCCCACCGGGTGGTTCAATTCCACCCACCAGGTGCTGTTCAAGTTCACTTGCTTGCTTAAGCCCTCACAGGCAGCTCTGGCAAGTACTCAAGTCCAAAAAATCTGCACTAAGGGCCTTAATTGTCTCTAGCCATCTACTTGAGTGTCCGCTGACCTCTGTACACACTCAGGTATCCACCTTCCGTGCCAATCTTCCACTTTTCCTGACCACCTGCTTGGTTCCTGGAGCCTCCTGCTGTCTGACTGTGCCCCAGGAGGGAAGTTTCTAGCAGGAGACTCTAGCCAGAGGTGGCGGGAGTCCTCCCTCCCTGATCTCAGAACAAGTGGCTGGTGCAGAGTTGTCTGTAGTCCACCGTCCACCTTGCTGAGTGGCTTTTCCTGTATGATTTTCAATGATGAACTCTTGTTTTCAGATGGAAAAAGCTCAATTTGCAATTGGTATTCTTTAAGAGTTTTAATGTCACATAAGAAGTGTATTTTGGATAAAATAAACTGTATAAATATCTCAGCCATACAGTTTTAATAAACCATCTAAATATCTGAGTCAAAGGTAACTTTTTCTGGTTCATAATTTGTACCTTGATAAAACTTGATTTGGTCATAGCATTTGACTAATTCTTTAAAATCACCATTTTAGGCCTATAGTTTACCACAGTTGATAATTGTTCAGATGGACTATTCAGATAAATACCAGTTCTAATAATTTGCTGTTATTATTCATCTCAAGTAGCTTCATCATAAGTCCTTCCATAAGATCTCATGGTTATCAAATTGTTCTTCAGATTCTCATAAAATACTTTTGGAACTAGAATTTTCCCATAAATTTTAAAGGTAAAATGAAGAACTCAGGAAGAGTCTCTTGGCTACTTTCATACCCTACTGTACTATGAGGTTTCCTATAAAGGCCCTTATTTCATAAGTAGCTATCTAATTTATAACACAGTATATTAAATGTGTTATGAACTAGTTAGATTGTCTGGTGTCCTGCTACAAAGTTGCTGTTTTAAATTTGTATCTCAACTAGGTTCATGTACTTTGTGACATTTAGAATATATTCATATTTTTGATATTTCTTATTTTAGTAAAAACTGAAATTTTTCCAATACAAGTTATCAGTTTCCACATATGCATTAGCATTGTGAGCCATTTGCTCAATTTTAGTAAAGTTTTATTGACCCCATAGAAAAATCAAGGAATAATATTGCCATTTAAATTTATTACGAGAGTTGGATGACACTACAAATAACCCCAGTAATGATTTATAAGAAAACAAAATGCTTAAAAAAGGAAACAATATATATCTAATGATTATCATTTTATTGTTAAAAGATGATTTTTTTAAAGTGGAAAAAGTGTAAGTTTTTAGATTCGTAAAATCAAACTGGTATCTCTTTGTAGTAGTTTAGTTTTCCTTTGCCCATTTTCTTTCTCATGCAGCAATATTTCATGGGACATACTTGAATGCCAAAGAAAAAGCTTGTTAATTGTTGTTTTACGATATGTATTCTCAAATCCATGTTATCCCATGTCCTCTCATACTTTATAAGCCAGTGGTTTAGGATGTTTTTTTTTTTTTTTTTTTTTTTTAAATGCTATTTCTGAACTCACTTATGCTTTAGTATTCTGTAGGTGTTTTGGTGGATTTAAAGATTGGTTTGCTTTGTAGCACTACAATCTATGAAAGTTTTTCTTGGCTGTTAAATCTAATCTTTGAGGGTGGATAATAGCTTTTCTTTCCAAAAAGAAAATCTTACTTGATTTTTTTTTTCTTGAGACATATCAAATTTTTAGTTTCCTTAGGATACAAAGGAATCAGAGCTTCAAGACATTGTGCAAAAACTTTCCAAAATCTTTTTTCCCCTATTTTGTAGAGAAATGCTTCAAAAAGTAGCAAATTGTCTATTTCTTAGTTGAATTTTAGTTTAAATATTTTTCTTTATAACATTTGGAATATAAAATAAAACATAAGATATGCTGTTACTAGTCCATTCAATAAGACATTTCCTTTATTTATACACCTAGATCATTTTTATTAATAAGAACCAAACATGGGCAGCGCCTGTGGCTCAGTGAGTAGGGTGCTGGTCCCATATACTGAAGTTGGTGGGTTCAAACCCAACCCCGGCCAAAATGCAACAAAAAAAACCAAACAAAATAAAATAAAATTTGTAAAAAAAAAAAAAAAAAAACCACCAAACAATTAGAAACTTGAACTAACTGACATTTCCTCTGTGTGTGTGTGTGTGTGTGTTTGTAAGTTCTTTGTCCTATTGCTCCTCAAGTATCAGAATACTTTATATTATAGATTAGACTATTATTTAAAAATAATATTCCTTAATATCACATACTATTCTGAAAAGCAAAACAATCTGATTCAAGTGTATTTATTAAGATCATTACAGGTAAAGAGCTGAGTAAATATAAAAGATGTCTGACATGTGGCCTCAAGCAATTTCCATGGAATCCCAGACACTGGGATTTAGGAATGTAGGCAGCCCCCAGAGGCAACTGGAGCTGAGAAGTAGGAAGTTCTCCGTTGACTCACTTCCTACCCAGACCTCTGTTTCCTCCTGTGTCAAGTGAATTTAGTAATAGCATCCACCTCCGAGGATAAATGACCCGATGCATATGAAGTGTTCTTATGCCTTGGAAAATAACTGCTTTTCAGGGTTATAGTGTAAATTATTGCTTTTGTGCTTTGTTTCCTTTGCTCTTATTCTTTTCAAAGTCACTTGAAATAGCTGTGGGAGCCAGGGTGAGAAGACTGAGGTGCTCATTGCTCCTGTATTGCTGCTGAAACCTGTAGGAAAGGACATTCTCCGTAATTAAGTCTCGCTTCTTTATTTTATATGCTCACTATATATTTTTAAAACACTTAAGACATTTAAAATATCAAAAATATTTGGTGAACTTCCTAGTAGAAGTATCCTTAAAATGATAAATTAATTTTAAAAAATAAACACTATATAAAAGAGACACTTCTATGAAAACCAAATTAAATTAGAGCATAGTTGAGGATGCCTGGAGTGTAACTTGTTACTGGTGAGCTTGGAATTAATATAAAGAATTTTGGTAGCTAAAAAAGTTAAGAGTCCTCACATTTTCTTATATAATAAATGATGCAGGTTCATTCTAGAGCGATGGGCAGTGTCTTGACAAATGTGAATACAGCTTCTCTTTTAAAATATCCCCAGTTGGAGCCTGCCTTGAATTTACAGTCCAATGTGGTATCTCTATTAAGCCCTGGTGGAAAGTGAAGCTCACGGGCCATGAAAAGGGCATTCCTCATCTTTGATTATCATCAGGTAGCATGGCAGGAAGAGCTGAGGAAAGTCAGGCCCACCCGACCTTTCAACTCTGCTGCACTGAGAAAGGAAATAAGTCAAAAAGAGCGTCTGACTTCACAAATGTAGATTCCAACAGAAGGAGAGCTCCATGGCTAGCCTATGAGTTTGTAATATTCAGGAAGCCTGCTCCCTAGTAAACGTGGCCTTTGGTAGTCTATTAACCAATCCTTTATTCCTATGGGACAGAGATGGACAGAGGGGCCAAAACACTCTCTTAATTTATCAAAAAGGAAAAATATTGTGGTTGATTATGAGTAAAAATTAAGGAATTAAATGAATTTAAACTACTAATTAAGAAGTTTCAATACTCTAGGTAAAATACTTGTCATTTATCTGGAGTAATTTATATAAAGTAAAATAGGCTGTACATAGCAAAATAGTTAATAAAAATATACAAAGACAGGGCAGTGCCTGTGGCTCAAAGGAGTAGGGCTCTGGCCCTATATGCAGAAGTTCAAACCCAGCCTCCAGCCAAAAACTGCCCCCCCACAATATATATATATATATATATATATATTTATTTATGTGTGTGTGTGTATACAAATATATATATCTATATATTTGTGTGTGTATATACAAAAATATATATATATACACACACATACACATACAAAGACAATTAGCCCAAACTCAAAGATTTTAATGAAATAAAACGTTCTTTTTCAGGCATGACCCTTCAAGGCTTATGTAAAGAAAATATAGAATAAGTTTAAGATTGAAAAAAGGTAAAAATAATATATCATATTTCTAAAAAAAATTAAAAATTTTATTTTGGCAGTGCCTGTGGCTCAAGGAGTAGGGCACTGGCCCCATACACCAGGGTTAGTAGGTTGAAGCCTGGCCCTGGCCAAAACTGCAAAAAAATAAAAAAAAATTCTTTAAGTAAAGGTTAATTAACTCATAGTACTATATAAATTTTAAAATATAATATGTGATAATAAAATTTTTATATTCATCAAAAATATATTTGGAAGAAGGGATCTAAGCCAATAGGGATATACATGAAGGAAATAGAGATTCAGACAATTCCCAATTTATGAGTTTATGAGATTGGTCATCCTGATTTTACTGGATTCTTCATGGAAATAGTCTCTCTCCCTTCTGTACTCATGTTACCTTGTTCCCAACCATGTTCTGCTTGCTGTAAATCTGGGTCATCCAGGCTTTTTTGTGCTAGTCCTGCCATCTGGTGGCTTATCCAGTATCATGGATGAGTAATTTTAGTGGTGGAGAGGGGTCTGGACAGAAAGCAGAATATAGACTTACTACCAGGAAACCTGGTTTCCTGCAGACTGGGTATGACAAAATGTAGGATAGAAAGTCTCTGAGTAATCTCTCCCTTCCACATCTAGAAGTTTCTACACTCTGCCCTCCATCTTTGACTCCTCTCGAGAGATAATTGAGGAATAGTAGAATGGATCTTGGGAAGACTTCTCTTATTTTCTTGCTAATATTGCTGCCTTTGCTACTAACAAGTATTAAAGAGCATAGATGTGCTAATTATAATATTTATTTATAGTTTCTTTGTAAGAAAGAACTAATTCTAACCTTTTTATAATGCAATGGCTTTTAAAACCAGGTGTCACTTTATTCAAGTCTATGATTCTCTACAAATCTATGATCCAACAATGCAGACAAACAAATGAACACTTAAAATCTTACCACAGCTCTTCCCTTGATGGCTCTCAGGAGTCTAGAGAAAGAAAGTAAAACCAGGAGGAAAAGTAACATTTATTCCACCCTATAAAGGGCAGCTTAGTACCAGGAAATTTGTATTAATTCTATATTTATGCCTGATAATAACACTATGAGATCATTGTCTTATCCTTATTTATATAGCAGATGATAAAACAGGATGAAAAAGGTTAAGTGACTTGTGCTTTATCTCCATAGCTGATTGGAGGAAGACTTGGAGATTCAAAGTCAGAGCTGTTCAATTCCAAAATCTGTGCTAATTCAACATTCTTTACCACCTAGAAGAATGTATTTACAGAAAGCTCATTAAAACTTTTCACAAATTGAGAATACTGAAATATTAATGTGTACATTCACATTCATCAATAATATCTTCTACTTTTTATATGACTACAGTTTTACACATTGAGATGTTTTTCTAATGCTGCATATGGATGTGCTTTGAATCTCCTTTACTTGCATTCAGCTTTCTTTGAATCAATATGTCCATTTGCTCAATGGTCCACATAGGGTTTTTAAGACTATATGAATCAGATTTTCCTTATGTCTGTATTACTGTGTGAGAATTGCAAATGACTTTTACCAGTGTATTTTTTACTTTTTAGTTTTGATGCACTAGCAAATAAATGCTCTGTTCTTGAGACCAAAATGGCCATATTAGCACACTATGGCTGGTATTTGAACATAACATGAAAACCTGGAAATCATAAAGAATCCTACATGACATTTTACACTATATATATATATATATGTAATCTTTTTATGGAGGGTGGAGGTGTTTCCTTTATCCATTCTGAGGAACAAAATTTAGTTCGTAATTAAAAGTATTTAACCTACATAAAGTTTTTTATGCAGGCTATAAAATTAATTTTATTACAGAAATTGCATTACATTTAACAGCTGATGAACTTATCTTACTATAGTAATGTATTTTTCATTAAAATAAAACATTATATTTTAGAAGCAAGAGCCAAGATTTCATGCCTTGAATTGGAAAGTGGGTTGTGTATTACATACAATTGCTGCCTTCCAAAGGAGCATATAGCCTACAGTTACTCTCTGTATTACTGCATCAAAATGGGCAGATTTAAACTCTAATTAAAGAGATGCCATACACTGTCTTTTCATAACGTGGGTGACTTTAACTGCTATATTGTCAAACAAGGCTTAGTTAATCATAGCTGTTGTTTTGGTATTTTATGGAAGCTCAGACATCTCGGTTGAATTTATCGTGATGGTAGAGTATTGACTGTAGTTTGACCAGACAGTATTTTTTCTGTTTCCTTCTGGTTCTACCTATGTATTGCAATGATTTACTTTGTGCAACGTGCAAACTGAATTTTGTTTGCTTTTATTTTAGTTGTTGCTGATTACCCCAACCACATAATTTTTAATAGTATGTGATAAACACACTGTGAATGGCAGCTTAAATAATGAAGTCTATGAATGAAGTGATTTTAAGTATTTCCCATATGTGGAGAAAAGCAAAACATGTTAATAGGGATTAGGATACTTTGAGGTCTTATATAAATTTGATAATCTGTTTTAAAACTTTAATACATTTTCAATATTAAGATCCTTCTTGAGAGACTAAACCAAATCACTTCATATGGTTTGAGTAGTATTTCTCTGGACTTATCAGTGTAAAAAATGGAAGTATTATGCAAAAGACTGAGTAGGAAATAGATATTGGTATGAATCATTAAAATTTTAAGAAACCTTTAGATGTAAAAGCAAAAAAAAAAAATGGGTATTTAAATATTAAAGTACCTTAGATTTTGAGTTGTAATAAAAAAGTTGGGTACAATAGGAAATAATCAGGAGAGTTAACTGGCAGGGGACAGAATAGATTTAAGAAGGGATTCTATTCAAAATATTAGACAAACACTAGCTGCCAACTTCCAATGCATAGAAACAGGCCATATTTTGATTTGTCATGATTAGGGTAACATTAAATCAGTCAAAGGAAAACAAGTGACTCAGCTCTCAGCTCATAAGTGCTTTAGTGAGGAGCAGTCATTCTAACCAATGTTTATATGCCCCAGCTAGGATGCTGATGAAAACTCCCCTTCCTAGCCAGGTTCAGTGTATACCGGCCACCAGAAAATGGGTCTATTTTTATTATTAACACTTACTTTCCTGGTTGCTATCAGGTATCCTAACATAGTAAGACCATGAAGGCATTTACCTTTAGTGCTGAGGTAAGATTCAATCGTGTTGGTCAAGGTGGCTCATACCTGGAGTCCTAGCACTCGGGGAGGCTCAGGTGCGTGGATTGCTTGAGCTCAGGGGTTTGAGACCAGCCTGAGCAAGAACGACACCTATCTCTACTAAAACTAGAAAAAGTAGCCGGGCGTTGGGGTGGGTACCTGTAGTCCCAACTACTCAGGAGGCTAAGGCAAGAGGATCACTTTAGCCCAAGATTTTGAGATTATAGGTTGCTGTGAGCTGTGATGCCACAGCACTCTACCCAGGGCAACACAGTCTTAAAGTCTCTGTCTTAAAAAAAAAGTTTGCCAGCTTGTGCAAAACTTTATGTGGAAAGAAAAACTGGAGACTGGATTATGTTGATAAAAACAGTATCTTACTCCTTGTGATGGGAGTAAATCATATGGTGTTTCTTTCCTTTTTGCCATCGTTAACTTTCAGATTTAGTCTATTTTTAATCAACTTTCCATTAAATTGCTCTCAGTGATTGCTTATAAAGAGTTTTTTGATCATATATTTCTCTTTGCTATCTACTTAGACGTTATATTTTTATGTGTATAGTAAGGCATTTTCAAACTAGATGTCAGTCTTTCATCATTTTCACCTATCTGAGGGGCAAATTTTCTGTTAAAATTTATTTTTTAACCATCCATAATAGATCTAAGCATTCCAAGGATATGTACACAAAGATACATAACTCCTTTATGCAAACAAAGCAGAGAAAATAGGTCATCTTTTCTTTGGAGAACTAGAATTACCATATTTAAATCACACTTAAAAAATATTTCTAATCCTTCCTTTTGTCCGTATCACATGCAATTATTCTATTGTTAGTCTTATTAGTATTCCTTTGAAAATATATTCTTTAATGCCAGAGAGACTGGTTTATTTATGGAAAACTATAACTAAGTGAAGTTTATAGCTCTTTTTAAAAACAAAGTTTTGTTTTAAGACTTTGTGGCAAGGAAATATGAGGCATTAGCTGTCACTTTCAAACCCTTTTAAGTGAAAACTCACAAATTATTGAAAATTTAAGCTTTATACATTTGTTCGCAATTAAATATATGTTATTTATTCCATATACAAACTATATTTTTTCTCAAGCCAGCAGTACTTAGATGCTTAATAGGTGGAAATTAACAACCTATGATTCTAAAAAATAGCATAGATATTTAAATTTTATTTCAGCTCTGCTTCTTAATAGATATGTGAATGGTCATGTACCTGAACCTACCTGAACCTGTTTTATCTGTAAACAGTGAAATTCCTGTCTCAACAAAAGGGTAGTGGAAAGAGTAATATTTGATAACATACTATCAGACCTCCTAAGCTTAGCTCAACTTCATAGTTAAGAGATTAGTAAGTGGTAATAAAATAATAGATAACTCATTGTTTCAGCACTTCCCTGTGCTTCCATATCTAAGAGAGAATTGGATAAAGATAAGAAATTCATCTATTGTCACAGAAGCAGAAGTGAATTGAACACTTCAGGCTTCACTTCACTCAGCCCCTACACAGAGACCTGCCATCAGAAAACTACCCAAAACTGAGGCTGCTATATCTGGACCTTCAGATCTCCTTTTCATTGGGGTAGTTCTTGTTTCTCTCAAGTTTGCTACCTTTAACATCCTGTCAGCATCCTACCCTATTCTGGTTTTAAGTTTGTATAATTTCTCTTTGTCTGTAATTCACAACAGAAAATGGCACATGTATACGGACGCACATCACAGAAGATAAAAGCAACTCTCAAGAGCACAAGACTCAAATGTATAACACACATACACACAGAAAACACTTTTATTTTCTAATAAATTTAGAATCAAGTCACAGTTTTGTGATTGGCAGAGATAATTGAACCCACAGCCACTGGTATCATTTCTTCATGCCAAACATACAGATTCATTCAACAAACCTATCAACTATCTATGTGTATTAAACGGTATGCCATATGCCCAAATAAATAAAATCAGTCCCCATCCTAAAGACAGACTGATGCAAAAGATAAATAATTTCAATCCATTCTGTTACCTGCCCTGACAACATAGGTAAAAGAGATGATTTGACTATTGTTGCTACTAGAATTTAGGGAAGAGTGACCAGAGAAGTTGACATTTAAGATGAGCTCTTGAATGTTAAACAGAAATGTAACAAGCAGAGAAGAAGGAAGTGCTTTTTAGATTAAGAAAGATATTTAAAGGCATAAAAATATAATGTGTTCAGAGATCATTGGAAAATTTAGAAAATGGCAGTACAGTGTGGTAGGAAGTGAGGAGGTACAGATGCCCACATTGAACACTTACCCTTTTCTAAATCTTACATTTAATTGTACACAATATTATTCCAATTGTCTTGACCAGAATTTGGCAACTCCTTAGGATCTACACTATAATGGCAATAGTAGTTCACCATCTACATCTCCTCCTTGTGTCGATGAACTGATTCAAATTTGGCGGGTTACTATCTCCATATACAGTGACATAAGGATTTCCACTGTAGAAAAAGGAAGCAATCCTTGCAGCTCAGGAAACAATTAGGACATTCTCCATAGACTCATCCAATCCCCAGTCCTTATCTTGTTACTTGAAATGTATGAAAACCTGGTTTAATTAAATTAATAAAATAAAATACTTAGGGATTCAGAATGTGTCTGAGTTAGTACCAGTTAAATTACTTAGGTGATCTTTAGATTTTTATTTCTATTTATGAAGGCCCATAACACTTGTATGCTTAGCAGTGGTGAGTGTTCATGTGCATAATATACCTCAATATTTGTATAACACAAAGCCCATGGTTGAACACAGATACATAGATATGAAAAAAATTGATATGTACAGAAACATTTTAGATATACTTCTAAAACTACTGATACTATGGATAAAACCAATTCACTCTTGGCTCGGCATCTGTAGCACAGTGGTTACAGTGCCAGCCACGTACACCGAGGCTGGTGGGCTCGAACCCAGACCGGGCCAGCTAAACTATAATGACAACTGCAACAAAAAATAGCCAGGCAAGGTGGCAGGTACCTGCAGTGCCTGCTACTTGGAAAGCTGAGGCAAAAGAATCTCTTAAGCCCAAAAGTTTGAGGTTGCTGTAAGCTGTGAAGCCTGAGCACTCAGCCGAGGGTGACATAGTGAGACTCTGTCTAAAAAAAAAAAAAAAAAAAAAAAAAAAAAAAGTTCACTATTAAAAATGCCCTAAAAATGTTTTCATTCTTGTCCTTCCTTTGTTAAGTGTTATTGACACACTATGCAACTTGGTGCTCTCTGTATGATCTGATTTACAAAAACTAAATCAGATGTTTGTTTCAGCAAACATCAGGAGTCTCAATTTTTGTTTCTGCTTATCAAAAAGATGATAAAAAAAAATCACAAGCATTTCATGTCTTTAACTTAGAAGTAAATCTAGCCGGAACATTTTTAAAATAAAAAATACCCTTTTGACTTGCAATTTTAGTTTTGGCATGTAAGGAGATGAGAAATCATGACACAGTTCTATTTAAAAGTTAAAAGCTTAAAATGAAAAACAAACAGCTCTTCACTGAGAACTGAGATCACAGGGCCTACTGCTGCTTGTGAAATTGGGAAGATACATAGACAATTACAGTGTTCAAAAGTCATCTGAGCAGAAACCCAGCAGCGGTAACATCTGCGGGAACCAGGGCTGGTTTAGAGAAACCTGAACTGAAATTGATGATTTGCTGGAAGCTCAGTGTGGACAACTCAGAGTTAAAGACTTCAGGGGAGCCAGTCAAAAGGAGACCATCACATTTTGTGAATTTGAGTTTAAGGAACTGTACCAGCTCCTCATGGTGAATAGTAGGGGGGGGGGGGGAATTCCTCAGTTTCTGGCAGGATGAAGGGAAAAGGAGCCATTTTAAAATGCACCAGAGCAACCTATTCTTAACAAGACTTGTGCTCAAACAAAAGTATTTTATTATAGACTAACCTCCTGGGATTTTCTCAGAGCTGACCTGACCTTGAGGAAGGGAAATCACCAGCTCCAGCCCCAGGCATCCTATCCCAAGGGACAGGGCATGGGAAAGGGGTTGAAAAGCAAGTGAGGTTTATAGTCCTAAGTGCAGGTTTGCCAAAGACCAAGAAGTAATTATAGAACTTCATACTGTTTTCCCCAACACCTCACTGCCTTGATGAGTAAGGTCTATTTACAGAAATTCCTTTTACCCAGTTCTTCATGTCTTCCTTTCATCAAAAAATTGTAAGGCATATTAAAAGGCACAAACATACTTCGAAGAGACAGAAAAATCATCAAAGCCATAGACAGATATGGCATGGATGTTGTTACTAGACCAGAATTTCTTTTTAAAATTATGATCTATAAGCTAAGGGCTTTAATGGAAAAAAATAGGCAACTTTCACAAACAGGTCAATAATATAAACAGGGAGATGAAAATCCTAAGAAAGAATCAAAATGAGTTGTTAGAAATCAAAAATTTCAACAGAAATAGTGAATGTCTTTGAGTTTATTATTAAACTAGACATAAAAAACTCTGAGATTGAAAATAATGATGGTAAAAATTGCCAAAATAGAGAAGTAAAAGAAAAAAAGACTAAAAAATCAGAACTTACTATTTAAGAACTGTGGGACGAATAAAGTTGTACCACATATATATTAGGAATACAAGAAAGAGAAGATACAAAGGAATTGAAGCAATTAGGGTATACAAGAAAGGGAATACAAGAAAGAGAAGATACAAAGGAATTGAAGCAATTAGGGTAGTGCCTGTGGCTTGAGTAGGGCACCAGCCCCATATACCGGGGTGGTGGGTTCAAGCCTGGCCCTGGCCAAAACGGCAATAAATAAATAAATAAGGAACCAAAGCAATATTTGAAGCAGTAATAACTGAAAATTGTTCCCAAATAAATGTGAGGCATCAAATCACAGATCCAGGAAGCTCAGAGAACACCAAGCAGGAAAACCATGAACAAACCTGCACCTTGGCTTATCACAGACAAAATTCAGAAAATCAAAGGTAAAGAAAAAATGTGAAAGAAGCTAGATGAAAAAAAAGAAATACCTTATCTATAAAGGACCAAAGGAAAGAAAATTGTACCTGGCTTCTTTTCAGAAATTGTACAAGTAAAAAAAGAGTGGAATGAAGTAGTTAATGGAGAGAGAGAGAGAGACCCTACCAACCTAGAATCTTGTACCCTGTAAAGTATTCTTCAAAGTAAACAGGAAATCGGGACTTTCTCAAACAAAAATCCAGAGAATTTGTTATCAGAAGACCTGCCTTATGCTAAAGTTTATATGTAGAGACAAAAGACCCACAGTAGCCAATTTAATATTGAAGGAGAAGAATTAAGTTTAGGACTGATAATATCAAACTTCAAGACTTCCTATAAAGTGATAGTTATCAAAACAGTGTGGCATTGGTGAAAAAAATAGGCAAACAGATTAACTGAACAGAGATGAGATACCATATAGATTTGTGTAAATGTAGTCAACTGATCTTTGATGAAAAAGCAATGGCAAAGCAAAGATAGATTTCTCAATGAATGGTGCTAAGATAACTGGATATCTATGTTAAAAAAAGATTAATTTAGACATAGAACATACAAGGCTCCCACAAAATAACTCAAAATAAACTATCAAACTAAAGGTAAAACTGAAAGATAAAATTGACCTGGGTATGGCAATTACTTTTTAGAAATAACATGAAAGGCATGATCCATAAATAAAAAAATAATTGATAAGCTTAATTTCATTAACATGTAGAAACTTTAGGTGATGAAAGTTACTGTCAAGAGAATGAGAAGATAAGCCACACACTGGGTAAGAAGATTTGGAAAGGACACACTTGATAAAGGACTGCTTTCCAAAACACACAACTTGTAAAACTCAACCATTATGAAAACAAAGAAGTCAACTGAAAAAATGGGCAAAGGACCTGAACAGACACTTCATGAGAGAAGATAAATACATGGTAAATATGTATATGAAAAGATAAACAATATCCGCCCTTAGGGAATTGCAAACTTAAAGAACACTGAGAATAGCCCAAATCTAAAGCACTGATGACACCAGGTACTGAGGAGAGTAATGGAGAACTCTCCTCACCTGCTGGGGGGACTGCAGAATAGTGCAGCCACTTTAAAGGATGCTTTGGACGGTACCATATGATTTAGCAATTGCATTACTTGATATCTACCCAAAGAAACCAAAATATGCACACATTTATGGCAGCTTTATTCAAAATTACAAAAAAAATGGTAGCAACCACTATGTCCTTCAGTAGTTGAGCATATAAGTAAACTGGTAATTGAGACAATGGAATATTATTCAGTGCCTAAAAATAAAGGAGCTATTAAGCCATGAAAAGACATGGGGGAACCTTAAATTCAAATTATAAAGTGAAAGAAGTCAATCTGAAAAGGCTACATATTGTATTATTCCAGAAAAGGTGAAATTATAGAGAAGTTTAAAAAGGTCAGTGGCTACCAGGGATTATGGGGTAGGGGAGGATGATTAGGCAAAGTACAGAGGATTGTTAGAGAAATGATATTATCCCATTACAGTATTCCAATGGTGAATACATGTCATTATATGTCTTCAATTTCATAAAATGTACAACTAGAGTGAACCCTAATGTAAATTATGGACTTTGGTTGATAATGTGATGTCATGGTAGGTGCATTCATTTGAACATATGTACCCTGGCTATGTGGGATGTGTGGGGACAGGATATTTATGGGAACCTTTGTACTTTCCACTTTAATTAGGCTTTGTACCACAAAAATAGTCTAAAATAGTTTAGTAATTAAAAATATACACTTTCAAATTGTTAGAATTTATTTGTTCCAATCTGTCAATCTAGCATGACCCTAGAGATAATAAAGTAGTAAAAAATCGAATTCTTATATTTATGTTATTGTTTATAAATATCTCTCAAATATGTATAGAATCTGATAAATCTTTCTTCTTTAATAGCTATATGATCCGTTGTTTCAGGTTAAAGATAATGCTAGTAGCATAATGTCTCCTCAGTTAAAGAATTAGGAAACTGTGATTTATACCCACTCAAAGCATCAAAACCCTCTTGACTAGGATCTGTCTGGCTGTTTTCCCTCTGTAACCCCAAATAAGTTAACAGGTACACTGGCAATTTCATATACTGCTACTTGTTCCTGTTGGGATTATTCTCTTTGCTCTTAGTCAATCCAGTCTCTTTAGCTACATACTTTATAAAATTGTGCCTTACTGATACACCATTTTATTAAAGAATGATTGCCAGGTCACATTCACTCTGTGAGACTATTTCCTGAGAAACTCATTTCTTTGCCTATTTTGAATATTGGTAGAAAAATGCAAACCTATTCAGTGACTCGGACAAACCTTTGCAAAAGATCAAGTTCAAGAATTTTCCTGATAGCAATCACTGAAGACTTTTACCATCGCATTCACAAAAACATCTTCCTCAAATCACGTTCTATTTAGTGTGCTACTTATGAAGGTATTTTGCATGATAGCCCAAATGTATAAAACTTATCCCCTCCTTTTCTGTTGAGTAAAACATGGTTGATTATGTCTGTTTTGGGATACTTTTGAGATGTAAATTTTGGTTCGAACAAAGAAGTTGATTTGAATTTTCTCATCTTTATATTTGTCTTCTGGTGTAATCACCACTGAATTTCTATTGCCTTTATGTAAATGATATAGATTCTGCCCATCTCAGACTTTAATACATGGCAAGGCTCTGATGGCAGCAGCACTACCAGTTTGCATCCTCATTAATTTTTACATGTGATCAGTCTTATATTTACCTGGTCTGTGTCAAGGGTGCTCTTCTTCTATAACAATTGGACATTAAAATAATGTGCTAAAATAAATCATATTTTTCCTACAATAGAAGATTTATTTTGACATTCGTCAAATTGGTCAGATATCCATATGATAAATATTAATACATATTGAACATTCACATAGGCCTGTTTAAAAATAATGCCATTCATAATATATTTTGGGCACATTGTATATCATAACTATATATTTACTTATATTTAATTTATATGGAATATTATGCATAATATATTATCATATATTGTATACATATACATGTTTATATAAGTTGCTTAGAATGATTTTTGAAGATAAATATCCTGTAATCTCATTCCTTCCAAGAATTCATATGAGGATTTTCTTAAGTTAATGTCCTAAAATATCCAGTTGGGCTTTATATTGTGATGGTTTTCCTATTTCAGTTAAAAAAGAGGTAGCCAAAAATAAACATTTTCATTTTTATAAGTGTTTTTATTAGAGGAGTGATCACAGAGGAAAAAATAAGAGTATAAAGAATGATAGTGATAATGTAAAAGAAATTTATGGCATTTAATGCTATTTTTGTTCTACCCACTTTTAGGATGAAAGTCCATCTTAGTCAGTTACATAAGTATAAGAATTTACAATAACATAGTTAGAAATATCAGTAGAGCTTTCTGGTTAAGATGCAAGATATTTGAGGTTTCTAATTGTCCTCAGATTAGAGAAAAAATTAAAAGTTACTGGTCAAGTATATTCTATATGCCAATTCCAGAAAACAATAGGTATGTTAGGTATGTTTAGAGAAAAATGGTAGACATGTGTTGGAAAATGTATAGTGTACACACATGCACATGCATATATATGTGTATATATGTACACACACACACACACACACACACACACACACACACACAGAGGCAGGAGAGCAGGAAGAAAGGAAAGAAGGGAGGGAAGGAGGGAAACCCCTAAAAAAATCTTTAGGAGATTCTCTTAAAATTGTCAATCCTGTGTACCTGTCTCATAGATACGGTAAGAAATGTATTGGAGAGTTCATTTTATTTTCAGAGAAGCAAAGTCAATAAATAAAAAACTGAGCTTAGAAGAGTTATGAAAATTGTATGTCACAAGTCTCCATCTAGCAAGAGAAGAATTAAGTCATTTCAAGATTATACAAAAATAAAATATATTATTGCCTGTAAAGTGACACCTTGCTTTCTCAACCTAGCGTATTTACAATGAAATGAAGCCTGCAAAACTCCAGAAAAGAAAATCCATTCACTCTGTATAATCAAATAACAAGATTGTGTGATCATTATTTACTTCAAGGTGAATAAATAAGGGATAAAAGGGAAATGTAAAATCAACAAAAATGATGAAAAATAAAATACAGATTTCAAGATAGTGAAGGAAATTCTTCTGAAAACAGAAGCAAACCATAGATGTTTTGTATAATCAGTCAAATTAAGATAAATTGAATTTCATGAAACAGAAGAGATAGGAAAATAGACTGCTTTGTACACAAGTTAGGAGCAGTAAGGATTTTTTTCTTGTTTTTTTACAGAGTTTCACTTTGTTGCTCTGGATAGAATGCATGGTAATATAGCTCATATCTACCTCAAACTCTTGGGCTCAAGCAGTCCTCTTGCCTCCAATTAGCTGGGACTACAGGTGCCCCCACCACAATGACTGGCTAGTTTTTCTATTTTTAGTAGAGATTCTAGCTCAGGCTATTATTGAACTCTTGAGCTCAAGAAATCTATCCACCTTGGCCTCCAAGATTGCTAGGATTACAGGTATGAGCCACCATGCCTGGCCCTAGGATTTTAAAGATTATCCTAAACAATAATCACAGAATGAATGTCAGCATCAGAAGCAATAAGAAGTAGAGTTAGACTGTGGGAAAAGTCATGTGCAATTCACTGAAGAAGGTCTCTCATAATGACAGACTGGGCCAAATGGCTGAGAGATAACCCTGTGAACAGAGAAGGAATTTTGTTCTCTAAGGTGAGATCTTAACACATGGAATATAAATAATAATGGAATATATAATAGAAAGAAAACTTAGTGAGCTAAAAAACTTAATGGGACTTCTGTATTTACAAAGCCCACCATGTAAAAGAAAATATTAATCAAGAAAGTACTGTGGAGAAATAATTTTTACTTCTAATAATAAAAAAGTCATCACTAAAGGTGAAAGAGAATTACAAAATTTGATTACTCCAAATTACTACGAACATCTATGAAACACCGAATGAGAGAAATATATGTTGAGCTGACCATTAACATTTTGAAACTCATAATAACTCAGATTTTTTAAAAAGTCAAGGATCAGAGTTTGCTCATGTGTGAAGGTAACACTAATCTATCCTTAGCCATGTAGTGTGGAATCTACCTAATATCAAAATTTATGGGATACCAAATCAACTCCACTGAGAAGGGACTGGAGAGTAACTTTGTTATTGCCAATGTGTGTGAGATGGCACCTACAGTATAAATTACGTACAAAACACGCAGTATACTTGACTTTCCCACACATACAAGATCATTATCTGGTAAAGCTACTATAATTAGAGAAAGCATACACACATAGCAAAATTAGGAATGAAAACTGCAAAGACAAAAATGTACAAAATTTTAAAAGGCCCTTTTCATATAAAATAATAAGCTATGGATGACATTATTGATTTTCTACAACTATAACTTACCAAACATTGAACTGAGCTAATATCAGGTCATGTACTTAAGTGAAAAAAAAATGATCACGGGGGGGGGGGGGGAGGGGGCGTGGAGACAAGATGGCTGACTGAAGCCAGCTTTCCACAGAGGCTCCCATCCAGAAGGAGAGTTAAAGGACAGAAATTTAGCAAGTAACCAGGTGGACTAGAGCTGCACCAAGAGAGAAGGTTGAAGAACACACATCAACCCCACTGAGGCGAGCTGTGACCCCAAGGATACAAACAAAAGGTACAAAATCCATCACCAAGCAGAAGGGAGTCCCCTCCCCCATGAGAACAGCCTGGAGTGCCCCACAAACAAATGAGCAGAGTTCAAAGGTCCTCCCACTACACTCCATGGGAGAGACCCTCTAAAAACTGGATCTACCTCCCCTACTAGGGTGCCAAAGCATTCTCCTGCCAGGCATAAAACTATATAAAACTGTATATATTCTCTACCTGCAACTCTGAGCTCCCAGAACTCCCCTGCACTTTCACTCTGAGGTCTGAAGGCCTGTCCCCCAGGAGTCCAGATTCTTGGGTGATTTCTCAAGGGGTATGGACAGGGCCTAAATTGCAGCTGGTCAGTGCAGACACTGGGGCACGGGAGTGAGGAAAGGACAGTCACCTGAGAGGGAACAACACTGGAGGGGCAGTGCCCCCAGGCGCAGAGGAGCAGCCATCTGTCTTTTGGCAACAATAGAGCTCACTTCCAGATATTCTAAAGCCACTCCCCCTGTCTCCTTGGGCAACCAGAGGAGGCCGGGCATCTACTCAGGTGGCAACCACCATGGAACAGATCTGGGATGGAAATGCAGGCCCCATGAGTAAAGGGTTTGCCTGAGGTGGTACCAGCCTAGGTGGAGTGTGGGGACTAGAAACACACGTGCAGAGCCAGGAAGATCCCAGGGCGGGACTGACCCAGAGGACCACTTTACTAAGCCTAAGATGCACCCGGCCCTCAGGGGAATGTCAGCCTATAGACAAATGAAGACAGGAGGCTAGAACTGACATGTATCCGAATACACAAACCTGCAGGAGCAAAGTCAGGGCCAGAGGCACAGGCTCTGAGAACTCAAAACAGCTTCTCTTCTGTAGGGGAATTTAGAAGGGACAGAAACAAATCCCTGAAAATTGTTCTGTTCTGTCACTAACATCAATTGGGGCAGGGCTTGAACTGAGTGAACAGCCCTCAGCTGGCATCAAGTGCCCAAGGTTGTCAAGCCTCACCTCCCCCTGCTCGATAGAGGCAGAATGCAGCAGCCAGCCTGAGCAGACATAGATTTCCTTGTGACTCAGGCAGGTGCAACCCCCTGGAGTTGGGTTCACTACAGGCAACTGGGTCAAAGCCCTGTGGAACTATCAGTGACTGGGTGTGACAGAGGTGCAAGGTGGGGAAGGAGGTATCAACCTTTCTAGACTGATCTATTTTCCTGGGTGGGTACTCCTGACTCCATGGAGCACTGGAGCAAGCCATGTCTTAGTAGTCACCAGACCCCTGTGATCTAGTTGCCAGAGACTTTTTAAACTCTCCCACCTGAGACAGGTGCTGATTGAGACAATTGATTTGGACTTTTTGAACTGAGCCAATCGCCCGAGGACTATTCAGATGGTGTCCTGAGGGTGTGGTTGTAGGAAGGTTTGATTTTCCTTTTCCAATTGTTGCCTGTGGGGGGTGGGGTGATCTAATTGCTGGTATTTCTTCTCAGCTGAGACTTCAACCCAGAATAACTGTTTCACTAGGGTCGGACAGAGACCAGCTGAAAACAAGACAGAACCACTTAGCCCCACCACACCAAAAAGGTCCCCAGTTTCTCAGGCCATAGCACTGTATGGGTCCTTGACAAAGCTCCACAGGAAAAATTAAATGTGTAAAACAATCATGGGGTGTAATCAGCGGAAAAAATCTGGTAACATGAATAACTAGAATAGATCAACCCCCCCAAGGAAAGATATGGTAGTTGTAAATCAAGATCCCATCCATAAACAGCTGGCCACAATGTCAGAAATTGAATTCAGAATTTGGATTGCAACCAAGATTAATAAAATGGAGAAAAATTTGGAATTAGAAATTCGAGGAGCAATTCAAAAGTCAGAATTAGAAATTTGAGGAGAAATTCAAAAGTTGTCTCAAGAACTTAACGAATTTAAAGACAAAACCACCAAAGATTTTGACGCACTGAAGCAAGAATTTGCAGCCCTCGAAGATCTGAAAAATACAGTAGAATCCCTCAGTACCAGAGTGGAGCAAGCAGAAGAAAGGATTTCTGACATTGAAGACAAAACCTTTGAATGCTTCCAAACTCTCAAAGAGGAAGAGAAATGGAGAGCAAAAATGGATCATTCTCTCAGAGAGCTCTGGGATAATTCGAAGAAGGCTAATATCCACCTTATTGGAATCCCTGAAAGTAATGAAGTGGCCTCGCTAGGCACAGAGGCCCTTCTCCATGAAATTATGAAAGAGAATTTTCCAGATATGCCAAGAGATTCTGAAATTCAGATAGCAGACAATTTCAGAACCCCAGCATGACTCAATCCCAATAAGACATCCCCTAGGCATATCATAATTAACTTCACTAAAGTTAATATGAAGGAGAAAATTCTGAAAGCAGACAGATGCAAGAAATCTATTACCTACAAATGGAAGAATATTAGACTGACTGCAGATCTCTCTGCTGAAACATTTCACGCCTGAAGAGGGTGGTCATCGACTTTTAATCTCCTAATGTAAAATAATTTTCAACCCCAGATCCTGTATCCAGCTAAACTGAGTTTCATTTATAATGGAGAAATTAAATACTTTAATGACATTCATATGTTGAAGAAATTTGCCATAACCAAACCAGCTCTTCAGGATATTCTCAGACCTATCCTCCATAATGACCAGCCAAATCTTCTACCACAAAAGTAAACTCACTCACAAACTTTTGATCAAACTCCAACTTCCACACTGGCGAAAGGATTAAAAATCTCCACTGGACTTTTGAAAAACTTGATACCCAAAATTTTACCAGACTTATCAATATTCTCCATTAATTTGAATGGCTTAAACTGTCCTCTAACGAGGCACAGGTTAGCTGATTGTATAAAAAACTCAGGTCAGATATTTGCTGCCATAAAAGAGTCACTGCATAAATATAGACTCAGGGTGAAAGGATGGTTGTCCATATTTCAGGCAAATGGTAATCAGAAAAAAGCAGGTGTTGAAATTCTATTTGCAGATACAATAGGCTTTTAATCAACAAAAGTAAGGAAGGATAAGAATGGTCACTTCATATTTGTTAAGGGTAATACTCAATTAGATGAGATTCCAATTACTAATATCTATGTACCCAAGCAGAATGCACCTCAATTTATAAGAGAAACTCTGACATGAGCAACTTCATTTCCTCCAGCTCCATAGTAGTTGGAGATTTCAATACTCCTTTGGCAGTGTTGGATAGATCCTCCAATAAGAAGCTGAGCAAAGAAATTTTAAATTTAAACCTAACCATCCAACATTTGGATTTAGCAGACATCTACACAACATTTCATCCTAACAAAACTGCATACACATACTTCTCACCAGACCATGGAACATACTCCAAAATTAATCACATCTTAGGTCACAAGTCTAACCTCAGTAAATTTAAAGGAATAGATATTATTCCTTGCATCTTTTCAGATCACCATGGAATAAAAGTTGAACTCAGTAACAGCAAGAATCTGCATATTTATACAAAAACATGGAAGTTAAATAACCTTATGCTGAATGATAGCTGGGTCAGAGATGAGATTAAGAAGGAAATTGCCAAATTTCTAGAACAAAACAACAATGAAAACATGAATTATCAGAACCTCTGGGACACTTCAAAGGCAGTCCTCAGAGGGAAATTTATAGCACTGCAACCCTTCCTCAACAGAACAAAAAGAGAGGAAGTTAACAACTTAATGGGACATCTCAAGCAACAGGAAAAGGAAGAACATTCCAACCCCAAACCCAGTAGAAAAAAAGAAATAACCAAAATTAGAGCAGAATTAAATGTAATTGAAAACAAGAAAATTATACAATGGATCAACAAATCAAAAAGTTGTTTTTTTGAAAAGGTCAATAACATAGATAAACCTTTGGCTAACCTAACCAGGAAAAAAAGAGTAAAATCTCTAATCTTATCAATCAGAAACAATAAAGACGAAATAACAAGAGACTCCTCAGAAACTCAAAAAATCCTTAATGAATATTATACGAAACTTTATTCTCAGAAATATAAAATTATGAAGGAAATTGACCAATGTGTGGAAGCACATCACCTTCCAAGACTTAGCCAGAATCAAGTGGAAATGTTGAACAGGCCCATATCAAGTTCTGAAATAGCAACAACCATACAAAATCTCCCTAAAAAGAAAAGCCCAGGACCAGATGGCTTCACATCAGATTTCTGCCAAACATTTAAAGAGGAATTAGTACCTATATTACTCAACCTGTTCCAAAATGTAGAAAAAGAAGGAAGACTACCCAACATGTTCTATGAAGCAAACATCACCCTGATCCCCAAACCAGTAAAAGACCCTACAAGAAAAGAAAATTATAGACCAATATTACTAATGAATATAGATGCAAAAATATTCAACAAGATCCTAACAAACAGAATCCAGCAACACATCAAACAAATTATACATCATGACCAAGTCGGTTTTATCCCAGGGTCTCAA
>CAUYPK010081313.1:0-11278 GCA_963574355.1 Loris lydekkerianus
TAGACCATGCACCTGTCTTCTTCAGAGAACCTTCTGAAACTTTATGGGTGAATCTCATCACTGTATTTCTAGAATTCCAAATGCAACTTGCTTTGCTGCAGATTGAATTTTTGTTTCAGTGCACTCAGTTACTAGTTTATAAAAGTCAATAATATTATTTTCCTAAAATGTGTGTGTGTGCATGTGTGGTATGTAGTGACTAAACTTTTGGTTTAATGAAAGGTCACACTGATATTTCATAATACAGTCCCTTATCATGGACCCACAAATCCATTTTCTCAGCCTCCTTCTTAGCACAGTGAGTATTGAAAGAACAAATAATCTTCTTTTTGATGTCATTTCTATGGCAGCAGAAACCCAATTTTGTTACATCTCAATACATTAGTATTCACAAAAAATCTTCTGTGATAACTATGGCTTTATTTTTATATAAAGCTTAAAAAAGAGAAAACATTAAACAGTAGTATAACATATTTGTCATTTTTACAGCCTTACTTTCAACCCTTAGATAAAAAAGGTAACTTATTCTGTGTTGAATATTTATTTTTATACCACCATGAATTCATGGCATACTGTTACAGAGATAATATGAGTATCACATATTTAAATCCTGAGTTTCTTCTCAGTGTCAATGAGGAAAAGGTAAAAGGCAGAAAGAAAGAAAGAAAGAAAGAAAGAAAGAAAGAAAGAAAGAAAGAAAGAAATTCCTCTTACTTGAAAAGGACCAACCAGTGAATAATTTGAAAACATAGTAAGAGAAAAAATTAAATTACCAAAAGTAAATGGATTTATATGTGAAAAATGACACATTTAAAGTATTCTTACAAAAATCTTGTTTTAAAAACAATGTTTCATCAATTCTTCTTGACATCCATAATAATGACAAAGTATCCTTACACATTTTCATATGTATTATTTTCTAAATGGTATAATAAAAACTGTCAGTTACCCCCCTCTGCATACTAATAGAAAAGTACAATCCTTTGTTCTTTGTGTGACTGCATTTGCACATTATAGAACTATGAAATATTTACAAAGGGAAGGTTAAATCAATACAGCTCTAAAATTTGTACTTCAGTCTTCAGGGATTTATATCATCTTGATTTAATGAACTACGAGGAGTGAGAATGTTGACACAGAAAAAAAATATTTCGGTTTCCCCTTTATTGTACATACAGAAAGTATTGAAGTAGGATTTGTTGATAACTAAGCAGTAACTAATTATTACCTCAACTATCATTTCAGAAACCTCATGGTAGAAAGCAGATGCCAAGTACTGAAAAAAGATAAAAAATGTGGTGCATACTACACTGAATAAATACTATGTCTTCATTTAATTTGCTTGGTTGTCAAAAACCTTTTAAAATGTTCTATTGTCAAAAAATAAAAAATAAGATGTTCTATATTAATAGATTTTAATTTTTACAGAGATTAGTTCAGATGTATAACATTATAAACATAAAAACTATATAGCTGTCTATACATTATATGTATTATATATTATATAATATATTTGCATTTCATATGTTGATTGTGCTGTTATAGTTTACTCATACAAATGTGAACTATGGACGTAAATTTTCCTATTGTAATACAGGACTATGTTCATTAAACAGGACAGGACTGTAATACAGGACTATGTTCATTAAACAGGACTGTTATTTGCAAAAACAGTCCAACTCACAGTTTATTGCAATGAAAGCATTAATAAAGATGTCTAAGGATTGGAGGAGGGAGAAAATAAACAAATAAATGTACTTAGAATAATAAGCCCTTATAAAAGGACACAGGAAATGTTGAGATGAAAATCTAGGTGAAATGCAACCTGCTTCTTTTATACAGTTGATTAATTCAAGTTCACATTGTCACATATTATGTATGTTACATTATATAAATTAGAAAACTTGTAACAATTATCATCAATTGAAAGACTGTGATAGAGATATTGCCCATAGATGTATTCAAAGTAAGTTTATTCATTTCCAAGACCCAGTGATTGCAACAGCCTGCTATAAAAGAAACAAAGGGAAAATAAAAAAAATTTTGTAGACTTGTGAGTCTGGTTCTAACAATTATCTCCTCTGTGACTTAAGAATAGTAACTTCAACTTCCTGAATCCAAAGTATCATCCTGTACAAGGTAAATAATCCTGCCTCCCTGCTTACCTCACATGACTATTTCGAAGATATTTTAAGTTTTGTTTGTGGTAATTTGTACCATAGTATGTAAGTATGAGAAGGCATAAAACATCATTTTTACCTCCATGTTATGTATTGCTTAAGTTTTTATTAAAACAATCCAAGAGTATTTAACAGCTATTTATTTAGCACAGATTCCCTGAGCTCATACCTGGAAAAGGCAGAAGACCAGAGTCCTCCTGAGTGTGCAGCAGGAGAAAAGAGAAACAGAATTAAATTTGCAAAGTGAAGCGAAAATATTTCATTGCTGTAAACTAAACATAATTATTTAGTATTCATATTCAATTGGAAGTGCTTACTTCATATTTTATTATTCTTCACATGGGCCTCTTAATGAGGTGATGCTGTTATTTTTCTGTCTTGGCCAAGGTTCCCTAGAAAATAAAACATGAGACATAGTTTTCGGCACTAACATGGGATTAGGGACTGCAGAACTAGGGAGCAGAGGGAGAGACAGAGGGAGTGAAGCAGAGTGAAGCAGAGTTGGATGAAGGGAAAACGAACATGACAAGTGTCATCAGATGGCTGCCAAGAAATGTAATTGATTGCTTGATTTCCTAGGACCTTCCTTGAGAAACCAAACAAGCCACATCTCAGGACCATCCTTGAGTACACAGAGAAAGGAGAAAGGGAAATAATTTGCTACTAGCTCCTACCAATGAAAGTGTTTGCTACACAGAGCTTTAATTCTTGCTCGCTTTCAGAATCTTTTGGTGTTCCATACCTTTGGGTGAACAGGGAAGCCTGAAGCAGAAGTGAAAGACAGATGGCATGAAGTGAGACATCATTAGACCACATCTGTGTAAAGTTGGTCAGAGTCGCAGTAGCTACATCCACAGACAAGCGAAGCTGAGAGGCTCAGAAATGGTGTATAAGAGATGGCTGGTATGCCACACACAGGGTGGTCACTATATTCCAGCTGTATTTTAGCCAACATCATGCCTATCCTGCTGATACCTCATCTTGCTGATATGTCCCCAAATGACTACTGAGCTAAAAATTCCTGTCTATTTCAAGTCTCCTTTGCCACATCGTGTTACAAGCAAAGTAAACACACTTCAGAATGAGGCACTATGAAAGGAAACAGGCCTATTTATTGGACATAGTGGATAAAAGGAAAATTATTGTGATATCTCTTACTCTACTGTTATTTCACTAATAATTTCCAACCTCTAATGCCATGGTAGAAAAATCTTAAGGATCTTAGTGGTTGGCTCATATACATGATACTAATGACTTAGTTCTATTCAACTAAGATCACTGAGTTCCTATTAAGATATTTATCTTGTTATTTCAAAGAAAATCAAGAAGCAGAGATCTGAAATCCTCATAATGAGCAAATTGTATACCTCAGTAAGCCAATCTTATCTTAGAGATAGGTGTTTCTGGCTGGGCGTGGTGGCTCACAGCTGTAATCCTATAATCCTAGCACTCTGGGAGGCGGATGTGGGTGGATAGCTTGAGCTCACGAGTTTAAGACCAGCTTGAAAAAAAAAAAAAAAAAGAAACCCCGTTTTTACTAAAAATAGAAAAAAACTGAGACAAGAAGATTGCTTGAGCCCAAGAGTTGGAGGTTACTATGAGCAATAACATCATGGCACTCTACCCGGGGTGACAGCTTAAAACTCTGCCCCCCCAAAAAAAAAATGAAAAAAGAAAAGAAATGCTGTTTCTTCCTTTCCAAACTCTTATCAATTTAGCCCATGCTACTTTCTCTTTGGTCTGTCCCTTCTAGCCTGTCTCATCAGTTGACTATGCTAACTGCTAAGAAGAGAGAAAGTGGCTGGCTAACTTCATTAGCTAGTTGATCTACTTGGATTATTTTTTGTAGTTATAAACAAGCTGATTCTAAAATTCATATGCAATCACAAAAAAAAACAAAAAAAAAAGTAAACTACATGGAAGAACCACTACAATTCTGGAAAAGAAGTGAGTTGGAGAAGTCATCCTTTATAATTTTAAGACTTTTTATAAAGCTTCAGTAATCAAAATATGTGCTAGTCAAGGATTAAATACACAGATCAATAAAACCAAATAGAAAGTCCACAAATAGACCCATACACATATGCCAATTAGTTTTTGACCAAAGTTCAAGGCAAATCAATGGAGGAAGAATTGTCTCTACCACAAATGGTATAGGAACATCCTCATGCAATGAAATGGATCTCAACGAAACCCTCATACATTCCACAAAAATTAAATCACAATGGATCATAGCTCTTAATGTAATATGTTAAACTATACAATGTTTAAAAATGTAAACATTTTAATGTAATATGTTAAACTATACAATGTTTAAAAATATATATATATATTTTTTAAAATTTGGGATTAGGAAAGTAATTCTTAGACATGATATCAAAAGCAAGACTCTAAAAATAAACAAACAATTGATGCTAATCTTCAGCAAAATTAAAAATCTTTCCTCTGCAAAAGATACTGGTAAGGGAATGTAAAGAAAAGCTAAAGACGGGAAGAAATCCATTGCAAATCACTTAGATGCTAAACTTTAAAACTCAATAGTGAGAAGACAAACCACCCTGTTAAAAACTCAGTAAAAGGCTTGCACAGACACTTCACCAAAGAAGACATATCTACAGCAAATAAACCCACGTAAAGATGTTCAATGTTGTTAGTCATTAGGAAAATGCAAATTAAAACAGTGATGTGATATCACTAAGCTCCTACCAGAAGAGTTAAAATAAAAACTACCAACAATAGCAAGGGCTGGTGAGGAAACAGAGCAACTAGAACTCACATACAAGGCAATGATGGCTGTGCAGAAAAGCAAAGCCTTTCTAACAAAGTTGAACATTTACTTACTATATGGGCCAGCAATTCTACCCCTAGTCATTTACCCTAGGGGAATTAAATCTTAATAGTCACACAAAAGCCTTATATCTGAATGTTCATAGTAGCATTATTAATAAGTCACCAAAACTAAGAACCCAGATGTTCTCCAATGAATGTAGGTATTAACTGTGGTGCAGTCATGCAGAGGAATACCTTTCAGCAAGCAAAAGGAACCAACCATTGACAGACGCAACAACGTGGAGAGATCTCAGTGTTATGTTGAGTGAAGAAAAGCCATACTCAAAGGGCTAAACACTGTATTCTTTCATTTAAGACACTCGTGAAAAGACATAATTTTTGTGTCAGTGAACAGATTAGTAGTTGCCATAGTATATGGATGGGTGAAGGTATTTCTGCAAAGTGGCAGCACCGTGGAGGTTTGGAAGATGATGGAACTGTCTGTATCCTGATTGTGGTGGTCATAATACAAATTTATATGCTAAATTCCTGGAATTGTCTACACTACAATAGTCCCTTCTACTCTGTTAATTTGGAAAAATTTTTTTAAATTCCTAAAATGCATATGTAGGAAATTGCAGAAGTAAATGAACTTCACTCTGCCCAAGAAGATCTCCCCCACACAGGTCATTATCAGCTTACTTGTTCTCCCTCAGACAACTTTAGATAATATTAAAAAATGACATTAAGAAATGGCCTTACACAATATTTCTCCTCAAAATCCCTTCTATCAATATTTTCTAGGATGATACCTTCTTAGATTGTAAGAATATAATTTATGCCTTCAATTCTTCTGTGCTTCAAAGTATTTCTTTCTGTTCGAGGTGTTATGAAGCATTAAATAACATTTGAAAAATATACTTAAAAAGTAAACTAACTTTTCAAAAAGCTAATTGCAACTGAAGGTATCTATTTTCTCCTGTCACAAAAGAAATGTTTGAGAAAGATGCTACAGACCACCATGGAATTTGGTCAACCTCAGTGAAAATCACGGTGCCTCTGTCTAAAAGTGACATAAAACACCACCCAGAATAGTAATTCATTGTGGCTCCTTTTAAAAAGAAATCACTTCCTGTCTACTTACAATCACTATTTATTAATACCCAATGTAATATGTGGACCAAGTTTGTGATGCATGACACATTTTAGATAGTAATGATAGTAATGATTTTTGGATGCAACAAAGGCAGCATTTTTCAAACTTATGGCCTGGAAGTGAGAGACTTTAAATTCTATTAATTTCCTGAGACAGCTGCCTCCCCACTGTGAAGTCCAGGGAAAGGTGTGCATCTGTTGTTAATATATTATTGTAATGTTCCAACCATCTGCCTAAATAAAAACCAGGATCTAGAGGTATGAAAATAAGTGTTCTTTCAGGAAGGGAGATAAATTAGGATGTAAAACTCCTGAGCCTTTTTGTAAAATTTAATAACTAGCTCAGTAATACCTTTTCTTCTGTTATGGTTATATTTTGGCTTCCTTACTACTATTTTTGGATAGAGGACTGAGTTTCCCAAAGCTACTGGAATAAGCAGAAAAACACGAGAGCTGAGAGCTCTATTCCTAGATAATTTGTTGATATATTGGGTTCAGCAAACTGCATGGCAGTTACCAGCCTGCTATTTGCTATTGTCCTTGATGTGTGACCCAATGTGGGCAAAGAACTTCATCCAAACAGCTTATCTGATAAGACTTTTGCGGCTCTGAACATTAGTCTCACCTCTCGTAGACGAAGGGGTATATAGTGGCTTAAGCTCCATATTAGGAGTGTATTCTTGCATTTTCAAAATTCTAGAATAGGTTGCAATATTTTTTTGGTTTTCAAACTCCTTAGTTGAACTTTATGTTATGGAATGTATTGTTCTTCCCTCTGGGCCCCCTGATGGGGAAACAGAGTCCCAGCCAGTATCTTCCATGTGTGCTGCTGTCTTTGTCCTGCCTGGACCTCAGGACATAATCTTAGATTTAACAGACCTCGCTCTAACTGCACCTGTGATCATTTACCCATCTCATTATCTCCAGAAATTTTTTTTTTTGAGACATAGTCTCACTTTTTTGCCCTTGGTAGAGTGCTGCGATGTCATAGCTAACATCAATCTCCAACTCTTGGGCTCAAGTGATTCTCTTGCCTCAGACTCCGGAGTAGCTGGGACTGCAGGCACCTGCTACAAGGCCCGGTATTTTTAGAGATCGAGTCTCCCTCTGGTTCAGGCTGGTCTGGAACCTGTGCGCTCAGGCAATATACCACCTCGGCCTCCCAAGTGCTGGGATTACAGCCGTGAGCCAACGTGCCCGGCCTCTAGCAAAATGTTTAAGCCCCTAAAATAGCCTTTGTCTTCTAATTTCTTCAGCCTCATGTCAAAATAAAACATAGACGGAAAAGACGGAAGACAAATGGGAAACCAGCTCCACATTGTAGCAAAGAAAGAAGTTCACGCTCAGTCTGACTGGAGAATTCATGAAGATATGGGAGTGATAGAAGTAGTGTCAGAAATTCTTGCTCTTACTGAACTGAAATGCTTTCTCATGTTCCAGTATAACATACTTCACATAAGACTTTTAACTTGCTATTTCAGCAATTGTCTTTGTCATCATATTTTTCATTTTGCCTAAATTTTTGAGGGAAAAGTAAGTATGCACATTATACATGAGTGGTGCTAATTCTGTACTGGTATAAATGTTCTAATTCTTTAATTTATGCCTATGTGTTAAATGTGCAAATCTAGACAGTAATAAGGGTATCTGTATGCAAAATAATACCTGTAATATGGTAACTGCCCCCGGCTTCACGCTACCATCCTCCTGTGGAGCCTCCTCCCCCAGCAGGCAGCACAGCAGCAGACTCCTCCAGCTGCCTGGTTGACTGGGCCAGACGCTGCCACCACTTCCATCTTGAGGCACATGAGATTGATCCAGGTGTCTTGAGGGCCTGACCTCCCCCATCTATCCCTTCCCAGCCAACCCTTATCCCCACATCCTCCTATTTCTTATCTCCATCCCTGTCTGTCAGTGTGAACAGGGCCATGGCTGCTCTACTGAGAATGCTGATGGGCTTATTTCCCAGAAAGCTGGTGTGCAGGGCTAGGGCCAGCCTTGCCTGCCCCAGGTTCCTAACAGTAGTTCCCAGCCCTTTCTGGGCTGCCTCTTCGCTCATCCAGCTGCCTCCACTCTGAGGCTGTAGGACACTACTGAGGAGGAAGGTCTCTGAGCAAAGGTCTGAGAGACCTGTGTTCTGAGACACAGTTCAACTAGTAGCCCACTGCTGTGACCCTAGGTCTCAGTCCTCATGAAGTTTTTCTTTGCAAGGGTCCCTGGAAGTAAAGTAAAAGCTCAGGGGCTCAGCACCCATAGCACAGTGGTTAGGGCATCTGCCAAATGCACCAAGGCTGGCAGGTTCAAACCCGGCCCAGGCCAGCTAAACAACAATGACAACTGCAACAAAAAAATAGCTGGGCATTGTGAAAGGTGCCTGTAGTCCCAGCTACTTGGGAGGCTGAGGCAAGAGAATCACTTAAGCCCAAGGGTTTGACCTTGCTGTGAGCTGTGATTCTACAGCACTCTACCGAGGGCCATATAGTAACACTCTGTCTCAAGAAAAAAAAAAAAAAAAAACAACTCGGGGTGCCTTGGCCTAAAGATTGCAATTTTGAGCCTGTGATTTGTCTGAACCCTCTTATCTGAACAAGGGATTGAGTTGATATAATTTCCCAAATTTGCCAATAGGAAGAACCACCTGGGATGCTTATTAATGGAGCAGTTACCCAAGTGTTTCTCCTGGAGAGTTGATTCAGTGTGTTTGGGTGTGATTCAGGAGTCTCGGTTTAACCAATCCCCAGGTGATTTGTAGCATTTGCAAGTTTAGGAAAGGCTGGTGTCATTCATTCTGACATTACTGAGTGCCAAGGTCTGGATGGCTCAAGAGGTCACAGTCCAGTTACTAAACAGAAATGTAAATTCAAATTACTTCACACTTCACTAATTGTCATCAGGGGAGGCTTCCTCCTCAGTGAGGTGTCCCAGGGGCCTCAGCATGGAGCCAGCTGTATGAGGGAAGAGGCAGCCTAGAAAGGGCAGGGATGCACCACCAGGAGCCTGGGGTGGGAAGGGCTGGCCCTGGCCTTTTACATGAGCTTCCCGGGAAAGAAGCCCACTAGGGTTCTAAGCAGAATGGCCATGGCCATGTTCCTACCAACAGACATGGATGGTAATATGAAAGAGAGGATGTGGGGCTGAGGGTGGGCTGGAAGGGGTCAGTGTGCAAGGTTGGATGCTCAGATCATTCAGACCACTTTCACTTGACACCTGGGTCTGCTCGTGACTTCTCTGCAGTGCCCAGCACTGTGCCTCGTTCCTCTCACAAGAGAAGGAGGTACCACTATGTAGACACTCTCCTCTTCTTTAAAAATTAAAACAAATAATTTTTTTGCTGAAAGTTTGTTGCAGTCCGGGCACAGTGGCTTATGCCTGTATTCCTGCATTCTGGGTGGCCAAGGCGGGTGGATTGTTTGAGCTCAGGAGTTCATGGCCAGCTTGAGCAAAATTGAGTCTCCCTCTCTACTAAAAATAGAAAAGCTAGGTGTTGTAGTAAGTGCCTATAAACCCAGCTACTCGGGAGGCTGAGATAAGAGGATCCCTCAAGTCTGAAAGTTTGAAGTTGCTGAAAACTATGACACCATGGCATTCTACCTAGGCCAAAGAGTGAAACTGTCTCAAAAAAAAAAAAAAAAAAAAAAAAGTGAGTGCACATTAATCACTGGAGAGCATTGTACATGGCAAATTATGGTAATTTCTATTCCTGACATATTTACATTTTCTACATCTTATGGCAAAAAGAGACTAAAAGTTATATCGTTTAAACTTTAAACCTAGCCTGTGCCTGAAATTGTGCCAGGTATATAGACCCCAGGACACCACTGAGGACGACAATCCCTAATCTGGGATCTTAGAAACCTGTGTTCTGAGATATAGTTCAACTAGCAGCACACCACTGTGACTTTCACCCTTACTCCACCTGCAGCAGACCATTGACACCGGTCCCTTTCCTCTAGGTCTTTGTATTAAAATGGAGAAGGTATACTCATGTACCTATGAGTAAGGAAAGACTAAGATACAAAACAAAGAGAGGAGCATAAACAGGTGCTCATGAGGATGGTGTGAAAGCCCATGAGAATGACTGGCTCTCACAAAGGACTGCCAAAAAAAATACATCAGGCTACTGAGACACAAAACATGGAATCAAATCAGATAAAGAATCAATGAAGAACATTTCAAATCAAAATTTCTCATTCCACAAAATGTTTCCAGTTAGTTGGCTACACTTATTCTTTCAATGAGTTCATTGCAGAATAGCATAATCAATATTCATGCTCAAATCATTAATGACTCTCTAAAACAGTGAAGATACAGGAAAAAATTCCTCTTGCCGGAGAAGCATATTGGCAGTGCTGCAAGTCTGGAGCTCCTTCTGAACAGTATTGCCTGTTTTCATATTGGTGTTTATTGTATATCAATTGGTTGAAGTGCTAATGAACAATTCATGTATACTCAATGCCAGGCAGAGGTCTACTAAATGTTTTACAGATATTGTATTTTTTTTTTTTTGGCTTTAAAGTGCATATTTTTTCGATATTTTAACAACCTTTGGAACAGGCCTTTACACGTGAGGGCATAAAATAAATTAATTAGCATTTTCTCTTAGTGGTACATAACATAACATTGTACCTTTAAATTACTAGCATTTTTGTCCCAGTGATACATAGTAATTCATTCAACACTTACATTGATCCTATGAAAAATCTGCATTATTTATTTATTTATTTATTTCTTATTAAATCTTAGCTGTGTATATTAATGCAATCATGGGGCACCATGCACTGGTTTTATAGACCATTTGACACATTTTCATCACACTGCTTAACATAGCCTTCCTGGCATTTTCTTAGTTATTGTGTTAAGACATTTATATTCTACATTTACTAAGTTTCACATGTACCCTTGTAAGATGCACCGCAGGTGTAAATCCCAACAATCACCCTCCCTCTCCCCACCTCCCCCCTCCGTTCCCTCCCTTTTCCATTTCTCCCTATTCTTAGGTTATAACTGGGTTATAGCTTTTATATGAAAGCCATAAATTAGTTTCATAGTAGGGATGAGTACATTGGATACTTTTTCTTCTATTCTTGAGATACTTTACTAAGAAGAATATGTTCCATCTCCATCCATGTAAACATGAAAGAGGTAAAGTCTCCATCTCTCTTTAAGGCTACATA
>CAUYPK010081316.1:0-34522 GCA_963574355.1 Loris lydekkerianus
TGTAGAATATAAATGTCTTAACACAATAAATAAGAAAATGCCAGGAAGGCTATGTTAACCAGTGTGATGAAAATGTGTCAAATGGTCTATAAAACCAGTGTATGGTGCTCCATGATCACATTAATGTACACAGCTATGATTTAATAAAAAAAAAAAAATCAAACATTCATCTTATAGGAATTCCAAAAGGAGAAGAGGATGGTCCTAAAGGTACAGATGCTCTACTCCAAGAGATTATGAAGGAGAATTTCCCAAGCCTTGCAAAAGATACAGAACTTCAGATAATAGACAGTTTCAGAACCCCAGCAAGACTAAATCTAAATAAATCATCTACTAGACACATTGTGATTAACTTTGCCAAAGTTAAGACAAAGGAGAAAATTCTGCAAGCAGCCAGACATAAGAAAAGCATCACGTACAAAGGGAGAAATATCAGAATAACTACAATCTCTCTGCTGAAATGTTTCAAGCCAGAAGAAGATGGTCATCAACCTTCACTCTCCTAAAACAAAACAATTTCCATCCCAGGATCCTGTATCCTGCTAAACTGGATTTCATTTGTGATGAAGAGATCAAATTAATGACATACAAATGTTGAAGAAATTTGCCATAACTAAATCAGCTCTCCAGGATTATTCTCAGACCCATCCTCCACAATGACCAGCACAATGCTCTACCTCCAAAGTGAACTCACCCAGAAATTTTTGAACAAAACCCAACTTCAACAGTGGTGAAAGGATTAAAAATGTCCCCTGGACATCCAAAATTCATGACAACTCAAACACAACCAGGCTTATCAATTCTCTCAATTAATGTGAATGGTTTAAATTGTCCTCTAAAGAGGCACAGGCTGGCTGACTGGATGCATAAACTCAGACTGGATATCTGCTGTATACAAGAATCTTACCTTACCTTAGAAAAATAGACTCAGAGTGAAGGGATAGACTTCTATAATACTGGCAAATGGAACCAGAAAAACACAGGGATTATGATTTTAATTGCAGATACAATTGGCTTTCAACCCACAGAGATAAAGAAAGATAAGGATGGTCACTACATATTTGTCAAGGGAAACACCCAATATGGAGAGATTTCGATACTTAACATTTATGCACCCTAACAGAATGCTCCTCAATTTATAAAGCAAACCCTAATGGATATGAACAACTTGATAGCTTCCTGCTCCTTCTCTTCCTTCTTTCCTCTTTCAAGTATAATAGTTGGAGACTTTTATACCCCTTGACAGTTTTGGATAGATCCTCCAAGAAGAAACTAAACAAAGAAATATTAGACTTAAACCTGACCCTAGAACAAATGGACTTTACAGACCTCTACAGAACATTTCATCCTAATAAACCTGAATATACATTCTTCTCATCAGCCCACAGATCACCCTCCAAAATAGATCATATCCTAGTATACAAGCCTAAACTTAGCAAATTTAAAAGTATATAAATTATTTCTTGTATCTTCTCAGACCACCATGGAATAAAAGTTGAACTCAGCAGCAATAGGACTCTTCATACTCAAAGTCATGGAAACTAAATACTCTTAGGCTGAATGAAAGCTGGGTTAAGGATTAGATTAAGAAAGAAATCACCAAAGTTTTGGAACAAAATGATAATGAGGACCCATATTATCCAAACCTATGGGATACTGCAAAGGCAATCCTAAGAGTGAAATTTGTAGCACTGGAAGCCTTCATCAAGAAAACAGAAAGAGAGGAAGCCAACAACTTAATGAATCATCTCGAGGAACTGGAAAAGGAAGAACATTCCAATCCCAAACACAGCAGAAGAAAAGAAATAACCAAAATTAGGGCAGAATTAAATGAAATTGAAAGCAAAAGAATCATTCAGAAGATCAATGAAACAAAAAGTTGGTGTTTTGAAAAGATTATCAAAATTGATAAACCTTTGGCCAACCTAACCAGAAACAGAAAAGTAAAATCTCTAATATCATCTATCAGAAACAATAAAGAAGAAATAACAACAAGCACCTCATAAATTCAGAAAATCCTCAATGATTACTACAAAAATCTTTATTCACAGAAATATGAAAATCTGAAGGCTTGGACCAATACCTGGAAACATGCCACCTTCCTAGATTCAACCAGAAAGAATTAGAAATCTTGAATAGACCTATATTAATCACTGAAATAGCATCAATAATATGAAATCTCCCCCAAAATAAAAGTCCTGAACCAGATGGCTTCACATCCAAATTCTATCAATCTTTTCAAGAGGAACCAGGACCTATATTATACAATGTTTTTCAAAGCATAGAAAAAGAAGGAATACTTCCCAACACATTCCATGAAGCAAATATCACCCTGATCCCCAAACCAGGAAAGCATCCAACAAAGAAAGAAAATTATAGACCAATATTATTAATGAATATTGATGCAAAAAATATTTAATAAGATCTTAGGAAACAGAATCCAACAACACATCAAAAAAATTATACACAATGATCAAGTTGGTTTTATTCCAGGATTACAGGTTTGGTTCAACATATGCAAATCTATAGATATAATACATCACATCAATAATAATAAAAAAAAAGACCATATGATTCTCTCAATTGATGCAGAAAAGTCTTTGATAATATCCAGCATCCTTTCATGATCAGAACACTTAAGAAAATAGGCATAGAAGGGACATTTCTTAAACTGTTAGAGGCCATCTACAGCAAACCCACAGCCAATATCATATTGAATGGGGTAAAATTGAAAACATTTACACTTAGATCAGGAAAGAGGCAAGGATGCCCACTGTCTCCTTTGCTATTCAACATAGTAATGGAAGTCTTAGCCATAGCAATCAGGCAATAGAAAGTGATCAAGGGTATCCAAATAGCGTCAGAGGCGTTCAAACTCTCACTCTTCACTGATGATGTTATCCTATACTTGGAAAATTCCAGGGTCTCAACTTCAAAACTCTTAGAAGTAACCAAGGAATACAGCAGCATCTAGGATACAAAATAAGTACTTACGAATCAGTAGCTTTTATATATGCCAACAATAGTCAAACTGAAAATATAGTCAAGGACTCTATTCCTTTTGCAGTAGTGCCAAGGAAGATAAAATATCTGAGAAATTATCTAACAAAGGATGTGAAAGATCTCTATAAAGAGAACTATGAAACTCTGAGAAAAGAAATAGCCAAAGATGTTAACAAATAGAAAAAACATATCATACTCATGGCTGGGAAGAATAAACATTGTTCAAATGTCCATACTACCCAAAGCAATCTACAGATTTAATGAAATCCCCATTAAAGCACCATTACCATACTTTAAAGAACTGGAAAAATAGTACTTTGTTTTATATGGAATAAGAAAAAAACTTTGAATAGCAAATATATGGTTGTGTGACCTGAGACGCGAATGAACAGCACCTTTGCCATGGGTGTAAACTCACTCCTGTAATTATTAAATCAAGAAACAGACTACACGAGATGGGATGGTGTGTAGTGAAGTTCTGTATTTAGGGGTTTGATTTTATACCTTTCTAGTCACGTACACACTTAATCTATTAACTGTTAGTTTTACCATTACCTCAATTTACCTATCTGAAATCAACTTGAAAGAAAATATCCTGTTACCACATCAACAGAACCACTTTTGCAGTAAACATCTTCTTTTAGACACTGACTAATCTCTGGGCAGGTGTGTAAACAAAATCATAAAGAAGAAAGTAGCCCACAGGGGAACAGTTAGTGGAAGAATATCTTCAAGTGTTCACTCAGTTTACTCAGTATAAGTAACAACTGTGTCTTTTCCTCAGGGCAGAGCACCTATAGACCTCTGACAATATGTTGTTAACATACATCACCCTTCTGGTCTGTATCTTTGAGGAAGGGAGGCATGCCCTTTGATCTCAGGCTTCACAGGGTGCACAGCTTCAGAGAATGGGCTTGTGGAATTTTTAACTCCAGGCAAGCCAACTCTGTGTGTGTCCCAGGGGGGCCCAGGTCCCTTAAGCCTCTGGAAAAAAAGCAAGCCATTTTAAACTCACATTGAGTTCACTTTGTGTGCTTGATGTAGGATATGTTTATTTCTAAATATTATACTACAATATTACTCAGAAATAAGAACAAAGCAAGAAGTATCACGTTACCAGACTTCAGGCTATATCTATAGTGATCAAAACAGCATAGTATTGGCATAAAAACAAGGAGGCAGATTTATGGAACAGAATAGAGAACCAAGAGACTAACCTAGCCACTTATTGTCATTTGATCTTAGACAAGCCTATCAAAAATATTCATTGGGGGAAAGACTCCCTATTTAACAAATGTTACTTGGTGAACTGGCTGGCAAACTGTAGAAGACTGAAACTGGACCCCCACCCTTCACATTAACAAAACTTGATTCTCACTGGATAAAAGATTTAAACTTAAGACATGAAAATATAAAAATGCTAGAAGAGAGTACAGGGAAAACACTTGAAGAAGTTGGCCTAGGAGAATATTTTATAAGAAGGACCCCCTGGACAATTAAAGCAACACCAAAAATTCATTACTGGGATCTAATCAAACTAAAGTTTTTGCACAGCCAAGAGCACAGTAAGTAAAGCAAACAGACAACCTTCAGAATGGGGGAAGAGTTTTTCAGGTTATGCTTCTGACAAAGGTTTGATAACTAGAATCCACAGAGAACTCAAACTAATCAATAAAAAAGAACAAATAACCACATTTCTATCTGGGCAAGAGACTTGAACAGAAACTTCTCTGATGAAGACAGGTGCATGACCTATAAACACTTGGAAAAAATGTTCATCATCCTTAATCATCAGAGAAATGCAAATCAAGACTAGTTTGAGATATCATCTAATTCCAGTAAGATTTAGCCCACATCACAAAATCACAAAACTATAGATGTTGGCTTGGATGCGGTGAGAAGGGAACACTTCTGCATTGCTGGTGGGAATGGAAGCTAATACAACATTTTTGGAAAGAAGTTTGGAGAACACTCAAGAAACTAAAAGTAGACCTACTGTTTGATCCTACAATTCCTCTACTAGGTATATACCTAGATGATCAAAAATTATTTTATAACAAAGACATTTGCACCAGAATGTTTACTGCAGCTCAATTCCTAACAGTCAAAACATGGAAACAGCTCAAGTGCCCATCGACCCATGAATAGATTAACAAATTGTGGTATATGTACACCATGGAATACTATGCAGCCAGAAAAAAGGATGGAGATGTCACATCTTTTATGTTTACCTGGATGGAGCTGGAACATATTCTCCTTATTAAAATATCTCAAGAATGGAAAAAAAAAAAGTATCCAATGTACTCAATACTACTATGAAATCAATATATAATCACCTATATATTTGTATGAATGGCAAAACATAACTATAATCCAGAAAATAGAAAGGAAGAGGAGAGAGAGGGGATATAGGGAAGGGAGGACACTTGGGGGACCTCACCTAATGATGTGCATGATGCAATGGTACATTTCAAAACTTTTAAGAAATGAATATAATTGTGATGGATGGGTTACTTAGTTCAATGTAAGCATTTCACATTGTATATCAAAGCAGTACACTGAACCCCACAAGTGCATCAATGTACAAAGTTATGATTTAATAAAAAAAATTAAAAAAGAAAAAAGAAAAACTTTTAGGTCGGCTCAGCACCTGCACCTCAGCAGCTAGGGTGTCAGACACATATACCAGAGCTGGTGGGTTTGAATCCAACCCAGGCCTGCCAAACAACAACGACAACTATAACCAAAAAATAGCTGAGTTTTGTGGCAAGTGCCTTTAGTCCCAGCTATTTGGAAGGCTGAGGCAAGAGAATTGCTTAAGCCCAAAGTTTGAGGTTGGTGTGAGCTATGAAACCGCAAGGTACTCTACCCAGAGCAATATAGTGAGACTCCATCTCAAAAATAAATAAATAAATAATAAATAAATAAATAAATAAATAAATAAATAAATAAAAGAAAGAAAGAAATTGGCTTAGCACCTGTAGCTCAGTGGTTAGGGTGCTGGCCACATACATCACAGCTGGCGGATTTGAACCTGACCCAGGCCTGCTAAACAACATTGACAACTGCAACAACAACAAAAAATAGCTAGATGTGTGGCAGGTCCCTGTAGTCCCAGGTACTTGGGAGGCTGAGGCAAGAGAATTGCTTAAACCCAAGAGTTTGAGGTTGCTGTGAGCTGTGACACCATAGCACTCTACTCAGGATGACATAGTCAGACTCTCAAAAAAAAAAAAAAAAAATCTTCAGGTCACTGGTGGTTATAAAACAAGTTCCATTAGATATAAGCAAAGAAATAAACAATAACTAATCCAGGGACTTTAGCATTTCACTGACAGAACTAGACAGATCATCAAGGCAGAAAGTCAAGGAATAAATTATATATTTAAATTGGACTCTATAACAAAGGGGTTTAACAAATATTCGTAGAACATTTACCGCCCCCACTGCAGAATATGCATTCTTCTCATCAGCACATGGGCTGTTTCCCAAGATAGATAATATGTTAGCCCTCAAATAAAGTCTCAGTAAATTTAAAAAAATTGAAATCATACTATGTGTCTTCTGAGATCATAGTGGAATGAAAGTAGAAGTCAATTCCAAGAGAAAGTAAAATTTACACAAAGTCATAGAAATTAAACAACCTAGTGGCTGAATGATCCTTGAGTCAATGATCAAATTAGGATTAAAATAAAAAGATTTTGAAGTGAATGACAAAGAAGACACAGCTTCCAAAATCTATGGAATACATAAAAAGCATTGCTAAGGAGGAAGCTTGTGGCCTTAAATGCCTACAACAAAAAGACAAGAAGATGACAAGTCAACAACATAATGTCACACCTCAAGGAACCATTAACAGAAAAAGAAAAACAAACCAAACCTAAAGCCAGCAGAAAAAAAAAGAAATAAAAACCCTCAGAGCAGAACTAAACAAAATGGAAGCCCCCTAAAAGTAGAATCAATAAAATAATTGGCTCTTTGGAAAGATAAACCAAATAAATACACTACTAGCTACATTAGTCAGAAATAGAAGAGAAAGAATTCAGATAAGCTCAATGAGAAATGAAAAAGGTGACATTACAACTGATACCACATAAATACAAAATATCATCTCTGACAACCATGAAAACCTATATACACACAAACTAGACAACCAGAAGAAATGGATACATTTTTGGAAACACAGAACCTTGCAACCAGGAATGAGGAAGAAATACAAATCCTGGATAGACTAATAAGGGATCCTGTAGGGATATTGAAACATTAGTAAACAAACCTCCCAACAAAAAATCCCTAAAATAGACAGATTCATAGAATTCTAAAGCTATAAAGAAGAACTATTCTACTGAAACTGTTCTATAACAGCAAAAAAGAAGGGACTCACCCCTAACTCATTCTATGAAGCCACTGTCACCTTAATACTAAACACCAGGAAATGATACAATCAAAAAGAAAACTATAGACCAATCTCTTATTAACATAGATGAAAAAATTCTCAACAAAATACTGGCAGCCATATTTAACAGTACATCAAAAAGATATTTTACCATGATCAAATGAGTTTCTTCTCAGATATGTAAAGATGGTTCAGTATACACAAATCAATAAACGTGATACACCACATAAACAGAAATTCAAAGACTATATGATCATCTCAATAAATAAAGAAAAAAAATTCAAGAAAATCTAGTACCCTTTTATGATAAAAACCTCAATAAAGTAGGCATAGAAGGAATATACCTGAAATTTATAAAAGCCATAGATGACAAAAATACAGCCAACATCATACCAAATGGGGAGATGTTGAAAGAATTCCCCCAATGATCTAGAACAAGACAAAGATGCACACTTTCATTCAACTACTTCTATTCAACATAGTATTGGAAATTCTAGCCAAAGCAATCAGGCAAGAGAAAGAAATAAAGGGCATCTTGTATCTTGAAAACCCTAGACACTCCACCAAAAGACTCCTAGAATTAATAAATAAATTAAGCAAAGTCTCAGGTTACCAAATCAGTGTACACAAATCAGTAGCAATACTATATATTAATAATAGTCAAGCTGATAGTTGAATTAAGGACTCAATATCATTTATAATAGCTGCAAAGCTAATAAAATCCCTGGAAATAGATGTAACCAATGAGGTGAAGGATCTCTACAAGGATATCTACAAAGCACAGATGAAAGAAATTGTAGATGACACAAAGGAATGGAAAAACATCTCATTCTCATGCATCAGAAATATCAGCATTGTTAAAATATCCATGCTGTCCAAAGCAATTTACAGATTCAATACAATTCCCACTGAAATGCCAATGTCATCTTTCACAAATCTAGAAAAAAATAATCCTAAATGTCATATGGAGCGAAAACCCCAAATCCTACAAAGACAAAGCATTTTTATGCAAAACCCCCAAATCCAGATGCATCACATAACCTGACTTAAAACTATCCACGTACTACAAGTCTATAGAAACCAAAACAGCATGCTACTGGTGTAAAGGTAGACACATAGAGCAACAGAACAGAGTTGAGAACCCAGAAATAAAACCATATAGCCATGACCAACTGATTTTTAACAAAGCAAACAAAAACATACACTGAAAAAAGGATACCCTATTCAATAAATGGTGCCATGAAGATTGAATAGCACATGTAGAAAAATGAAACAGAACCCCTATCTCTCACCATGTAGTAGTCAAGCTGAGAGTTAAATCATGATTGACAAACAAGTTAAATGTAAGGCCTGAAAACATAAGAATTCTAGAAGAAAACATAGGAAACACTCTTTTACACATTGGCTTAGGCAAAGAATTTATGATTAAGACCCTAAAGGCAAATGCAGCAATAAGAAAAAAAAAACAAACTGGGATTTAATTAAATTAAAAAGTTTCTGCACACAAGGAGAATAATCAAAGTAAATAGGCCACTTACAGAATGGGAGAAAATATTCACAACTATACATCCAACTCACAATTATACATCCAACAGAGGCTTAATATCAAGAATTTGCAAATAATTCAAACAAGAAAAATAATGAATAACCCCATCAAAAAGTGGATAGCAGATATGAACAGTCTTTTTCAAAAGAAGATAAACAAATGGTCAACAAACGTATGAAAAAATATTCAATATCACTAATCATCATGGAAATGCAAATTAATCCCACAATGAGATAACCACTTTACCACTATCAGAATGGCCGTTTTTTTAAAAAAATCAGAAAACAATAGATGTTGGCATGAATGCAGTGAAGCAGCAATGCTTATACACTGTTGGTGGGACTATAAATTAGTATATTCCCTATGGAAATCAGTGTGGAGATTCCTCAAAGAACTACAACTGGACCTACCATTTAATCTAAAACTACAAAGTTCTACACAAAGGAAAATAAGTTATTACATCAGAAAGACACCTGCACCCACATGTTTATCACAGCAAAAGTCACAATTTTAAAGGTATGGAATAAACTTAAGTACCCATGGATACTTAAGTTTATATATATATATAACTTATATATATAATATACATATATATATAAATATATGACATGTATATATATTTATATACCCAGATGTACATACACACACCCTTAGCCACAACCAGGAATGAAACAATGCCTTTTGAAACAACTTGGATGGAATGGAACTGGAGAACATTATTCTAAGTGAGGTGTCTCAGGAATGGAAAAACAAACACCACATGTTCCCAGTAATAAGTGGGAGTTAAATGATGGGCATACATGATCATAAAGTGGTATAAATGATATTGGCAATTAAGAAGGGAGGAGTGTGGGAGGGGAGTGAAGGATACAGATGTACCAACAGGTGCAATAACCACTACTTTGGTGATGGGCAGACTAAAAGCTGTTATTTCAGCATCACACAATTTATCTATGTAACAAAAATACTTGTGCCCCCTTAATATTTTGAAATGAAAAATAACCAAATATCTATTGAATAAATGACTATAAACAAAACAAAGACCTTCCTAAACAGATGATATTAAATATTTTAATGCAAGGGATGACTGTTTAGCATTTAAGCCTTTTTTACAGCCAAGTTCCAAGGCCCTTCTTTCACAGTTGTGTGTTCTGCTAAGCACATTGTCTACCTTTGACAATGTTCTTGTTGTTAGTCCAGTGTGGCCAATGCCTCCCATGGTAATACCCCTGCTGTTTAATCTTGGTTTTCATGACCTTCCAGAGTTAGATATTTGTGTTCAAACCACTGAAATCCATATGAGCTCGAACCAGTGCTCATGATTTCTTTATTAATAACCATGTTGTCAAAACACTCAAGTTCTGGTACATTTTTTTTGCAAGATAATTCCCCTTGATAGAAGTAAGCAAACTCTCCATTAAATAACTTTGAGATAGACTTCTTCCTTCTAAGAGGATAGGACTTTTTCCCCATGAGAGAATTTATACTCTATGATGCCTTCCCATCCCTTAGCAGAGTTGGCTTCACATGGACCCAAACCAGTGGCAAAAAATCTCTTTAGGAAGAAAATTAGACATCCCACATCAGCCTACAGACAAATACAAGGCCTCACACCCATGGCACTTATTCTGAAGTAAAACTTCCAGGTGAGTGGCCTACCTTCTGTGTCTATAGTTGATCAAATGTACCTGGAAAGATTTCTGATTATGGTCTCAGTAATAGAACTGCTCAAACAGCACCATTCTTCCCTCTGCTTTCATTTATTACAATTTTCTTGGTATGCTACAAATGCATATCATCCACCATTAGAGCACGTGGCACAGCCCTGATGGCAGTAAGAGAACCATGATGAATGAGAAGGCTGGATGCCCATCTGTGTGCCATAACATTTTGCTTTCTCTAAATGACTCAAATGCTGGATTTACCTGGAATATGGGAAACCATTCAGGCAGGCTTAGATTGTTGAGAAGGGTAGTAGGACCTGGAATTACTCTTCCTTTACCTTAAAACTAGGTTATGAATATTCAAAGGAAAATTTTAATACTATTGTTCTTGACTCAAAAGAGAAAAAATGATGAGTATATTTTAAAAGAGAGAGAGAAAGAGAGAAAGAATATTCTATTTCAGATAATGGTGGGTAGCAATCACTGAGTTTCTCTGACAAATAAACAGAGACTTGTGCTGAGTAGCACTGACTTGCATAATTCTCTAACATCATCTCTCAAGGTGCAAAGTTTATACAACCAAAAGTGGAATGCTGTTTCCAGCTTTCTTTCTACAGACTCAACTGAAAAGAGGCTATTTATTTTTCCTTATTTTTTCCTACTTATTTAATAGAAATGGGATCTCGCTCTGTCATGCATGCAGGCTGTGGTGCAGTGTTGTGATCATAGCTCACTATAGCCTCAAACCTCCAGTCTCAAGCTATTGTCCCACCTCAGCCTCCATCATAGCTGGGACAATAGGTAAGCATCACCATACCTAGCTGATGAAACTTACTTTAAACTGAAATATTGATGATGGCTTTATTGAGAAGCTTCAAGTAGATTTCTTAGATCATGCCTTCCTCATATTACACAGCTTCTCTCAGGGAAGTTTCCTGTAGTTAGCCTTCTGTCACATTTGTCAGATGTTTCTTGCTATTTGGATTTTACTGTTAAGCTTGTGATTACAAATTCTGTGAGTACCCCTCATAGAAGAAAACTTGTTTCATATAGACCCTTAATTAATAGCAGACAAAGACATTGTTTAGGAAGAAGAAGGAAATAGGAAGAGGGAGAGGAAAAGGAAGAGGATAAGGTACTTTCCAGCCTACCCACTATGTTTTTAGATTGGTCTAAACAGTGTGTGTATAGACTAAAGTAAGAGTCACTTTTCTCCCCAAATTTTATCATTACCAATTAATCTTACTGGCACTATTTTCTTTGATAGTGTGTCAGACGAGTATTTTTTCCTCAGGTACCTATGAAATATTACAGAGTCCATGCCTTCATGTTCAATACTGCTGAAACTCTTCTCAGAGGCTTCTCTCTCCCAGGGATAGAGGTCAACCTCCACCCCTGGATTTGCTTGATTAACATGTCCCTGAGTGAGAGTAGTGGGTGAGATTAAGAAGGTTGCAATGTAAAGTCACAATGAGTCAGTCTTCTCTTCAACTCTGTCCCTTTGCTCTAAGAGTGAGCCTAGTAGATTGTTGTGAACTAAGTTGCTGTATAAACATGGGAAATGTGATTCAGAAGTAAACACCAGGGGAAAAACAAATGTAGGCTGTGAGAACAGAGAAATAATCTAGAAATGGAATCAGTGAAGACAGGCTTTCTACTCAGAATAGATCAGGTTATGTGGTACTTCAGATAAGGGTAAGTGGTATAGACATACTACAGCAAAGATGCTAAAGGCTGAGACCCAAAGCTAGAGGTGTTCCAGCTATTCTGAGCAAAATCCAACATGAATATTGTGCTTTTCCCAATCTGATCAGTTTGTTACAGTGATGTGAGGGCAGCAGCCTCAACAAACATGCATATAGAAGATTGCAAGTTTCAAATGCACAAGTTAATCAACACTGCTTGCCAGACAATATAAATGGGAAAACTATCATTCACTAGAACTCAGTATTGTCTTTCTCCATGATGATATCTTGATGGAAATTGGCAATTTTGGCTTTGAAAAAGTGAATTAATTAAATCTTGCTGGAATCATTCTTAGCAGGAAGGACAGCCCCTATTTGCTCTGTTTTCGGAATGGTTCCAGTAAGGATCCTCATTGGAAGGCCATCCACCAATTTGTTCCAATTTCTCATCTATTTCTTTGGCATTGTGTTATATGAGCTTATACAGCAGAAGTGACCTCTCTTATATATCATTCAAGATCAGGTAAGCTTCATGTTGGGCCAAAGGCATGACCCCTCCAAATACTAGGAAGCTATCTTAAAACAGTCCTAAAGCAATTCATAAAATTATAGCAGATTACATTAAGACAGTTGAGGAAGAATAATCACACTCCCTCCAGATCCTGTCTTCCAATAAACTATGCTACACCTTTACTGAAAAAAACAACTGCAGTGCTTCTAAGACATTTCTGTACTGTGCAGCCCTCACTGAAGGAGTAACATTTTGTACACTTCCATGCTACCTTTCCTGGTCATAAGGTGCACATGTAATTATTTGCAAGGTACTATGGGAAGAAGGGAGAATGGAAGAGAGATATTACCTTTCTGCTCCCCCTCCATAACATCAGATAATTTATTTTTAGAGAAGTTTCTATAAGGATTCTCTATAAGGATACTTAACAATTCAACTTCTAGAAGACGCATGGGACCATAACTTCACCATGCCCTTCTCCCTATATGGCTAGTGGAGAAAGAACCATTTGCAATGCTGCTTTGTTCTATTCCTATTCTTGTCTGTGAGCAAAGATTGTTCTGGATATATAAATAGAACCTGATTGACCATATAGCAAATGGGTTCCATTTGCTAACCAAATAAACATTTTCAGGATAAAAAATAAAAAAAGGAAAGCACTTGGAGAGAGAATTATGAAGGCTTTCTAAGTAAAAGCAGCAGCTAATTCAGCCTGAGTGGAGTAATATATTTTGAAAGTAAGACCTTATCACACAAAGCCATTTTGTTCAAGAAAATAAGACCTGGCCTCCAATGAAGAAATTTTATATATTATGTACCAGACATATCTAGTCTGCCCAGATTTCAGCTGACGGAAGGAACCAATTTTGTACTATAGATGCTTGTTTTGCAAAGCTCAGTTGGGGTTACAGTGTACTGCAGTGGTGTTCCGGTTAAGTAATTGGCCTGCCTCTTTGTTTCTTTCTGCCTCAGAGCAGAGGAGAGTGTGAGACATTCTGAATGTTTTATATAAATGCACACATGCAATGTATGGCTTTTTGTGGTTAGCTTCTTTCATTTAGCACAACGTTTTCCACGTTCATCCATATTGTATCATGCATCAGCCCTTCATTCCCTTTTATGACTGAATAATATTTCATTATACCAATTATAAATCATGTTTACTTTCTTAACGGTTAATAGATAATTGGGTCATTTCTACATTTTGGTTTTTGTGAAGGGTTTCTATAAATATTTGTGCACAAGTACTTGTTAGAATATCTATTTTCAATTCTTTTGGGTACAATTGCTGAGTCACATAGTAATTCTATGTTAACTTTCTGAAGAAGTGCCAAACTATTTTCCAGTGGCTTCATTATTTTACATTTCTACTAGCTGTGTATGAGGTTTTCATTTTTTTCACATACTCACCAATGAATGTTGATTTCCTCTTTGAAAAAAAAAAAAGCAGGCCTAGTATCTCATTATGGTTTGATTTATAGTTCTCTAATAACTATTAGCGCAGAGCATGTTTTTATGTGCTGGTTGGCAATTTGTGTACAGGAATACCTTAGGGATATTGTGAGTTTGGTTCCAGGCCACTGTAATAAAGTGAATATTATAATAAAGCAAGTCAAACAAATTTTCTGGTTTCCTAGTAGATATAAAAGTATAAAAGTTATGTTACACTATGCCATAGTCTATTCAGTGTTCTATAGCATTATGTCTAAAAATCCAATGTAAAAAGCAGGCACAGTGGCTAATGCCTATAACACTCTAGTTCAAGACAGAAGGATCGCTTGGACTCACAAGTTCAAGACCAGCATGAGCAAGAATGAAACCCTTTCTCTACTAAATAGACAAATTAGTTGGGGGTGGTGACCCATGCCTGTAGTCCAGCTCTTTGGGAGGCTAAAGGAGGATTGCTTGCATCCAGGAGTTTGAGATTGTAGTGAGCTATGTTTACTGTCCTCTAGGTGGGACAACAGAGCAAGATTTATCTCCAAACCAAGCAAAAACTAATGTATGTATCTTAGTTTGAAATACTTTACTACTAAAAAAGAAACGATAATGATCATCTGAGCCTTCAGTGATTTGTAATCTTTTTGTTGGTGGAAGGTCTTTCTTTTATGCTCATGATGATAGCTGAGAGGGGTGGTGGTTGCTGAAGGTTGGAGTGACTGTGTCAATTTCTCAAAATAAGACATAAATGAAGTTTGCCACATGGATTGACTCTTCCTTTCATGAAAGATGTCTTTGTAACATGCAATGGTACCCACAGTTGAACTTTTATCAAAACTGGAGTCAATCTTCCCAAACTCTGCCATTGCTTTATCAACTAAGTTTATGAAATATTCTAAATTTTTTATTTAGAATAGATACATTTTTTATTTAGAACATCATTTCAATAATGTTCACAGCATCTTTGCCAGGGGAGAGTGCACCTCAATAAATTCCCTTTTTGGCTTCTCCATGAGAAGTACCTCCTCATCTGTTGAAATTCTATCATAAGATTACAATTCAATCTCATCTTCAGGCTCCATTTCTAATTCCAGTTATCTTGCTATTTCCATCACATCTGTAATACTTCCTTCACTGAAGTTTTGAACCTCTCAATGTCTTCCATGAGAGCTAGAATTAATTTCTCCCAAATTCCTGTTAATGTTGATCTCTTCCTATGAATCACAAATGTTCTTAATGGCATCTAGAATGGTAAATCCTTTTCAGAAAGTTTTGAGTTGGCTTTGCTCAGATCTATCAGAGGAATCAATGTCCATAGCAGCTATAGCCTTATAATATTTATTTCTTAACTACAATAATAAAATGGGATGGTCAAAATTTATCCTTCATCCACAAGCTACGAATGCATGTTGTGTTAGCAGGCATGAAAGTAACATTCATCTCCTTGCACGTCTCCATCAGAGCTCTTGGGTAACCATGGTTGATGAGCAGTAATATTTTGAAAGGACTCTTTTATTTCTGAGCAGTTAAGTCTCAACAGTAGGCTTATAGTAATCAGTAAAATAGGCTATAAACAGACATGTTGTGGTCCAGGGTTTGCTGCTTCATTTATAGAGCCCAGGAAGAATAGATTTGTTATAATTATTAAGGGCTTTAAAATTTCAGAATGGTAGATGAGTATTGGCTTCAACTGAAAGCTGCATTAGCCCCTAACAAGAGAGCCAGCCTGTGCTTGGAAGTCAGGCATCCACTTTTTTTCTCTATCTCTGAAAGTCCTTTTTCCAATAAAAAGGCTATTTTTGTCTACATGAAAAATCTGTTGTTAAGTGTAGCCAACTTAATCGGTGATCTTAGCTACATGTTCTGGGTAACTTACTGCAGCTTCTACATTAGCACTTGCTGCTTCCACCTTAAATGTTTATGCTATGAAGATGGCTTCTTTCCTTAAACCTATGAGCTGACTTCTGTTAGCTTCCGGCTTATCTTCCACAGCTTTCTCACCTCTCTCAGTCTTCATAGAACTAAAAAGACTTAGGGCCTTTCTCTGGATTAGGCTTTGGTTTAAGGGAATGTTTTGGGTACTTTGATATTTCATCCAGGCTTCTAAAGCTTTCTCTATATTAGCAATAAGATTGTTTCATTTTCTGATCCTGCATGTGTTCACTGGAATAGTGCTTTTAATTTTCTTCAAGAACTTTTCTTTTGCATGCATAACTTGGCTAAATGGTGCAAGAGGGCTACCTCTTAGTCTGTTTTGACTTTCAGCATGCCTTTCTTGCTGTGTTTAAACATTTTTAGCTTTTAATTTAAAATGAGGGACATGTAATTCTTCCTGTCACTTTAACATTTAGAACCCATTATTAGATTGTTAATTGGCCTAATTTTAATATTGTTGTGTCTCAGTGAGTAGGGAGGCCCAAGGAGAAGGAGAGAGATAGGGAAACATGTCAGAACACATATAGCTGGGAGTATGGGCACACACCACCATGACCAGCTAATTTTTCTTTTTTTTAGAGATAGGATTTCTTTATGTTGCTCAGGCTGTCTCAAACTCCTGGTCTCAAGTAATCTTCCTGCTTTGGCCTTCCAAATTGTCAAAGTTGCATGCAAAGGCCCACACCTGGACAAATCTTATTTATGAATTTTATCTGGTTCATGTTGACAAACGCCAATCTTTTATTTTAGCCTTTGCTTACAAAGAATTTTTTCTTACTTTATAGCTATTTTAAATCTTATTTATGATTTTTATTTTATCTGGTTCATGTTGATAAATGCCGATCTTTTATTTTGAGGCAACTGAGCTTTGTCCCTTGATTACAGAGATTTTTTCCCCCCTACTTTCTAGCTATTTTAACTCATTCCTTCTCTTTTATTTACTTTCAAATATTCTCCTTTTAAATTTTAATATTGGTGAGCCATTGGAAATTTATTTGGCTGTAAATGAGGATTGAACTCTGGTTTTATTCGACTAACATGGTTGGTCAGACTAACGTGGCTTTCCACCCATTCAGGACTCCTGATGATTCCTCGGCAGCACATAAAAGCTTTCTTCAGAGAGTTAATTTTGAGGGATTTTCTCTTTTCTGTTGTCATTGTACATGGGAGAAGAGACTCAGAAATCACTGGCCTAAGTCCTCCCTATGCAGAGTTCTGTTGAACTCCCAGCCCAATGTTGGCAAATGATGCAGCACTGAGGAAGGCTCCGATTTCCTTGTCACCAGCTGGGGCAGAACAAGAGAGTGTGAAGGAGTCTGAGGTGGCACCTGGGAGGTCTCAGATCTGTGCACAGTCAGTCCCCAGTCCTGCCAGAGTAGGTAGGACTGGGCTGCTCTGTGGACCCTAGATGAGTAGCAGGATTATGTCCAACTATACGTAGCTTGTATAGCCTTAGAGGTGAGCAGGACTGGAGGTAGGAAGAGACCTGGACCTGGTCCCAGGATGACTCAGTCTCTAAAATCATCTTTCACAAGATGGGGAGGGTGTGTGTGTGTGAAGGGTACTGAGTGAACTTGAGAAAATATATCAAAACGACCTGTTGGCTGGCTGGTACTCAGGATTGTGCCCCAGATTTATAGGTCACCTCCCTGCTGAGTGACAGGTCATGTCCCAAACTGGTTTGGAACTGGAGGCAGACTGGAAACTGTCATTGCATTTCTCCTGCTTCTCCTGATGAATGAACCCAGACTAGCTGCGCTGCTCCTGCAGGGTGGCGTCAGCCAGGACCTGCATCTCTGCCCTGGCTGTCCGCCCTCTGGCTACTGCTGTACCTGCCATTGCCACCACCGCCTTTAAACTTTTAAACTTGTGTTGCTCCTGTTCTGGGTAATGCTGTGGCTGCGCCTTCCTCCCTCCCACCACTGCCTTACTCTTCCCCTGGAGCTTCTTTGAGGACCTCAGCTAGGCACACGGGGCTCAAGCCCAGCTGCAAAGCAGAATGTAAATACTTCCAGGTCATCCTGAATACACTGTCAGGCTTCCGGATACCAAGATGGGTTGTCTCCTGTGCTGCTTGGGAGGCTTCCCCAAAGGCTCTTGGGAAGGTCAAAGAACCAGCTGTACACACACAGCTGCCTGCATGGAGGTGTCTCCCTGGGATCCAATTAGCCATGGGCTGCTCCAGAGCTGTGGGCACCTCAGGGAACGCCAGGTGGACGACTTTTCCCCATACATCTGGAAAGAAGATAAGATTTTCTCCTTTCTGATGAGTTTAATTTATGTCATTTATGTAGTTGTTCATTAATTGTATTGAAGTTAAATTTTGTTCAGATTAAATTGATTCATTTATTTCATTTTATCTTTTTGTTCATTTCACATAGTACATTTTTAGGTTATTATATAAATTTATTATATGATTTACTATTTATTTTTTACTTCAATCTATTTTTATTATTTCCTTTTATTCTTATGTTGTTTAATACCTATCTTTTATCTCAAGCCACCTTAAATTTTTTTGTAGTTTATAAATTTATTTTCTATGTTGAAATTATTTCTACTAAATTCTTTTTAATTACTGATATATTTTGTATTTTGGAAAAAATAATTGAGAAAAAATTTACTTTTGATATTATATTCTGCTAATCAGATTTACTTATTAAAAGTAAACTTGGGGCCCAGGGACTGTGGTTCATACCTGTAGTCTTACCACTCTGGGAGGCATAGGTGGGTGGATTGCTTGAGCTCAGGAGTTTGAGACCAGCCTGAGCAAGAGTGAGACCCCATCTCTACTAAAAACAGAAAAAATAGCCAGCAATTGTGACTGCCACCAGTAGTCCCAGCTACTCGGGAAGCTGAGGCAAAAGGATCTCTTGAGCCAAAGAGTTTGAGATTGCTGTGAGCTGTGATGACACAGCACTCTACCAAGGGTGATAAAGTGAGACTCCGCCCCACCCCAAAAAGAAAAAAAATAAATGTGTAATGAGTGAACGAATTTCCTTACTTTCTCTTGTCATTTATGAAGAGAACCATCTTAAGCAAAAAATATGGAATAATTTAAGGCATAGTATTTTTGGATAGAAAAATTCAGAACTATTCCAGTGGAAGGCATTCAAGAGTTTTACATAGTCTCCTTACATCAGTCAGTCAGTGTTGACTCTGTCTTACTTGATGAAAGTATCTCCACATATCTTTTTCAGGTAGAGCTACCTGAAAAAAATGCTGATTATAAAACTGCATACCTTTTACTTACTCAGAAATTGTACTTGTAAATATCGTATGTTCAGTATTATTCTCAAATGACACCATAACGTAGATTGGTGGAGTGAAGACAGATGGGATGTAATAAAGGTGTCTACAGGAGATTAACAAAGGGGTCCAAGATCTGGAATAAGAGCAGAGCCAAGATAAGCTTATTTTACTTGGAGTCTTGTAATCGGATTCATTAACTGAGAAGATTGGAAAGTTTAAGTACTTTCTATTGAAAGATTAGTAGACAAAGTATTGAAAGATTACCTTCTATATTTCCTGTGGAGTAGAATGGAAGAGAGTGATTAATAAGTCAGGGAATGGGAGGAATTTTGTTTTTTACATGTGAGCTTAACCATAGTCATAGCTGAAAAGCTTCCTATTTACTAATGAAAGGCAGCCTTATTTCTCAAGCAAATGATGTTCACTCCAGCCAGAGACCACTATCCTGGGACTTTTTGGCCTGTTCCCTAATTAAGAAGGGCCTCAAATGTAGATTTGAGGAGTTATTGCCAGGTATGATAATGCAGTCAGAGAAACTGGACATACTGAAAGATAAAGGTCATTAGAAGACAATAATTTTTTCAGCTTTATTAAAGTCTAACTGATAAAAATTGTATATATTAAAGGTATACAACATAATGTTTGATATATATTATGAAATTACCATAGCTAATTAACATGTGTATCACCTTGTACAGTTACCTTTTTATGTGTGTGTGTGGTAAGAATACTTAAGATTTTTCTTAGCAAATACCCTCAGCAAATTTCAAGTATGCTTTATTATTAACATAAATCACCATGCTAAGCGTACTCATCTTATAATCGTAGAGTTGCAAGTTTGTATCCTTTGACTAACGTCTCCCTATTGAGTTTACCCCTTGGCCCCTGGCAACCACCTTTCTACCCTCTGCTTCTAGGACTTGACTGGCTTAGATTCCACATGTAAGTGAAGTCATGCAATGTCCGTCTTTCTCTGCCTGATTTATTTTAGTTAGCATAATGTCTTCTAGGTTCATCTGTGTTGCTGCAAATGGCAAAATTTTCTTTTTTATTAAGACTGAATGATATTCCATTCTCTATGCACACATAATATATAGTAAATAAATATTCACATACACACATATATACATGCACATATACCACACATATGTAAACACGTGTCATGTGTGCATCTGAATATATATATACACATACATACATGCATATGAAGGTCTGACAATTATGTTTGTAAACTCATCCTAGAAAAAATGCTACAAACCTAATGCTGAGTATCAGTAGGCTCATTTTTGAAGTACTCCCCTGGGGAAGTTATGCACCAAGGAAGTGCCTAGTTCAGCCTTCATAGCAATCTTGAAACTTTTTTCTGGAATGATTATCAGAGTTATTATCATATGAGGTTTGACAATTTGTGAACTTGCCACTATGTGCTTTCTCTGGCAGCATTGTGCAAACAACTTGGTAAAGTTTCATAACCTTGGAAATCTATGTGTGACAGTATCTTTCTTGCTAAGTGGTATTCATTGTTGTTGAATAAGTTTTAAACATATTTTTAATTTATTTTTATTTTTTAGATAGAGTCTTGTTCTACTGCCCAGGCTAGGGTACCATGGCCTCAACTTAGCTCACAGCAATCTCAAACTCTTGGGCTCAAGCAATTCTCCCGCCTCTTTCTCCTGAGTAGCTGGGACTACAGGCACGTGTCACTATACCTAGCTAAGTTGCATGTTATTTTGTGCCATATGATGATAGTTCTGATGAAAAAGAGTTCCAAAATTGCTTTGAAGGATGGACTAAGCAAAGGTATTGGTACGTATCTTCCAAAGGGGAGTACTTCAAAGGTGACCACAGTGGTATTCAGCAATGAGGTATGTAGCACTTTTTCTAGGATAAGTTTGTGAACTTAATTGTGAGACCATGTATATGTATAAATATTCTTTATCTATTTGTCAGGGGACACTGAAGTTATATCTTGGCTATTGTGCATACTATGACAGTGAACATGAGATGCAGATACATATTAATATACATTTTAAATATGTCTTCTTGGATAGACAACTATAAATTTGACTATTATTTCTGCTTTTGACTGTCAGTAAAACTCATAAATATTAATAGAATTTTATAAAACTTTAATCATCCTATGGACCAAGTAATAGTATCTTAAATGTTTACTTTTAACAATTTTTTAGAAAAACTTTTAGAGTGCCTTCACTTTTTTCATCTGGATAGGCTAGAACCTCTGTGTTATGCTTGATGGACCTTATGCTCACCCTGGACTATATCAGCCTTTTAGGGCAATCTTAAGAATCTTCAGGAAAATTCCCAACACATAAACTTGTGTAATAATTTTAGGGCCTTACTAGACATAATAACCTCCATCATTACATTTACAGTCATGATAACTTTATCTGCTGTTATGTATGTATCTGTGCAGATAATCTTGATGTGCCTTGTCATAACACTTTTGTTCACTTCACTTCATTTCTACTGGTAGTAGATAGTTGTGGAAGCTCAGAATCATTTCTTTTTGAGAGCACATTGTCCGCTACCTCAAGTTATATGCCATGTATCTTTCCACTTTCTGTTTCTGGCCCTTCTAATACCTGGTAATATTGCTGTGCACCCAGCAAGTACAGCCAGGAAGTACACAGATAATAGCCATGAGGTAAAATTTTGTCTAATTAGAGATAGGAGTCAGCAGATCAATGCTCTAGTCTCTAATAGTCAAACTACACAGATGTATCTTTTATTAATTTCAGAAAACTCTGAACAGATAGAACACCTTCTTGGTTAATTGAGTACCTTAAAAACACATTGTTACATTAAATTTTCTCATCATTTTCTCCTTTTCAATCATCTTTGGCATCAATTCTCGGATAAAAGTATCCATCTCTGCCAACACTTTTTACCTATGTTAAATCAATTAATACGGAAGTGGTACTAGAAAACAGAAACACAAGAAAGGATACTAGATCATTGGATGGTGAAAAAGCAAAAGGGGCCCCAACTGACTGAAGTAATAGTAATTTTCATGAAGCTGAAGCCTTCCAATGCTTAGATTCAACCTTTGGTGGATTAGAATGATATAGAAGTGGAAGGGGAAGTGACAGAAAACCCATCCCTTGAATGGCATAGGGTTAATGATATTAAGGATTGCAGAATTTACTATGTTTGCCAACTATGAACACAAGGGATATTAAGCCTCATTTCCTCATCTTCTTCTGTGACAATAAGCAGTGTGCCATAAACAGGCTTATGATTCCCTAGTGGACCTTATCCTCACACTTGGACACATTGGAGCTGCAGAATAGATTGAATGTACAGAGGACACTGGGTATTCTGGGATGATTGGTTATTGGACAGTACAACACTAATATATGAATCAAAAAGACAATCACTACGTTGGGGGTAAAGGCTATTGTGTTAGAAAGGATCTAGATGTCTAATTTATTTTATGAAGTCCTTAATATCACATCAGAGTGAGTTAAGAACATTGTAAAATGAGATAGCTTTGTATTAACCTGGACTGAGGTGGAACCCATTCTTCTTAGTAAAGCATCCCAAGAATGGAGAAGCAAGAATCCAGTATACTTAATTCTAATATGAAGGCAGTAGATGAGCTAATATAAGTGGGGGGTTAGGAGACTGAAGGATGGGAGAGGATGGGGGGGGGTCATGATGTATGGCAAACCTCTTGTGGGAGGAACACAATGATGAGAGGGACTTTACCTAACAAATGAAATCAGTATAACCTAATTCTTTATACCCTCAACGAATACAAAATAATACAAAAAAAAAAAAAAAAAAAGAGAGATAGCTACCTACTGATAGGAACATATAAAATCTTAATACATATATTCGAATTTTATATATTTTGATATTATATAGTTTGATTATAGATATATAATTATATGTGATAAATTATTTTAATTCCAATCAGATTGTATATATATATTTGGAATAATAAGATTATAAAATTATATAATCTCATTATATGCCTAATCAAATTGTATATAGAAATCTGATCAGATTGGGAAAATACATCCTAATTGAATTGTGTGCATATAATCTGATGATGTTGTGTGTGTGTGTGTGTGTGTGTGTATTTTTAGGTAAAATTCAACCCAGGCATAAAAAGATAGTTTTTTACTTCCATATTACTTGTAACTTTAGAAGACAGAAACCTATTTAATTATATAGAATATTTGTGTTCTCAGAATGTGGCATTTGGGAAAATTGTTATTTTAGAAATAAATTTGTCTTTTACCCATTGAAAAAGGTGGGGACATAGGTTTTGATGAACATCTTCACCCCAAGAGCCCTGGTTCTGGAAATAATTTTTCCCTCTCTGGACAAGAAATCAAGAATTAATGGGGGCCTCAAACAAGGCTGGGGTGTGCACATCTGCTTCCCAATCCTGTTTCAGGAAGAAGCTGCCATGACTTTCCTCATCTATGATCTTAAGGCAGTGGTCATTCATGTTCTTCCTTAATTTTATCACTTCTCTAGTTTGAGGGCACAGAGAAGGTATGAATTTCCTCCATCAGGGACCCTAGAAACTTTTGGCTGAATAAGAATAGAACTGAAGAGAAATCAATGAGTTTTAGCTTCTGTGATGCTGCTACCACCATGATTGAAACCATCTAGAATTCTAGAAGGGCCTAGAACTTCCCAGTAGAAAATGCAAAGGAAATATCCACCAATTTAAAGGGTAAATAGTGTGATTCGTTCATCTAAGGTAAATCCTAAATATGTCTTTTTGTGAATAAATGTTCCAGGTGCATGTAGGTGAGTACCAGTAAAATGGACCATTTGATTTTCAATATTCTTCTGTTGAAATTCAGTGCTTTCTAGGTATTTGGCTCATAATAACTGGATTCTGGTCTTAGCACCTCATGTAGCATCTGGAGGACTATGGGAGTACAACTGTCATTTTTCATTTTGTTTTGTTCTGTTTGTTAATCATGCTTAGATCCCTGAACTAGCTGAAAGTGGTTTGGGTGATGACAAGGAAGAGGGAAGGCAGAAAATGACAATTCCTGGAGTGATACTTTTCTTGTCTGGCAAAGTGTCTGATGGTTCACTGGACTACAGAGAGAGTGAGGCTGTCTTCCTCATTGCTTAGGTGATGGTAGTAAAGACATTTGGAAACAGCTGTCATCCATTCTTGCAGACACACAGCTGCCACTGAAGTATGCCTTGTTATTGTTATTGCCGATTAAAGATATGGATATATTTTATAACACTCTCATAATAATGAAAATGAAATTCTACAAGTTAGAACATCATTAAGAAACATTTAACAGTCCTTTAATGCAAGTATAGGATGTCAGATTTTATGTGATAAGGCAAGAAAATGAGTAATTATTTTGTTCAAGCAGCCAAAAAAGTGGCAAGAGATAAAATTATGAATTGAGTTCTGTTGGACTGGCAGTTTGCCCACAGCTCCTTATTTGTCAAGAAGTTTGCTAAAGTCTCAGAAGCTTTTGCATCATTTTGAATGAAGGCACAACATTCTGGCAGGCCATTTGGGTTTTTCCAGGCAAAAGAATAATATTTTCTAGCATTACATTACTGAATGCTGTCCTAAGAGGTAGAAAATTGAAACCAGAAGCTCTTGCATACGCCCTATATAGGAAAAACAAATGAGGATTTCCAATGCTGACAACCTTGAAAGATCAGTAGCAAGCAAATGGTAAACACTCATGCTCAGAGAGAAATCAAGATATGTTACTAGTAAAAGATCTATTATCAATTGTAAAGTAAGTGAATAAGTAATGTTTCTTCTTTCAGAAATGTGTTTGTAGGAGAACAAAAATCACTGAGGTCTAGAGCACAAGTTAACTATCAGCAAGCTTCATGCAGGAGAAGGAGAAATGATCAACAACTTATTTTCAGCTTATTACTGAAAACCCATGACATATAGAAATAATTATGATTTCTTTTTATATGTAAAGATGTCTGCAAAATTGTGAGCCACAAAGTAGACTTGGGAAGGTGATTAGGGATTAGTACCATGAGCCAGCCACGTCTGTAGCATTCAACAGTATTGCTAGAGAAGCAAGAGGTCGTATCTGCAAGCCAGTGATGTCAGTGCTTTGTTCACAAAGAAGCGAACAAAGCTAGCAAGGCTTCCAAATCTTGATTCAGTATTGAACAAAACTAACATTTGGAAATACATCTACTCAATGACTCAAAATGTGATGTATGATAACTTGTCTGGTATGAACCAGACTGTCTGAACCAAATTTTCAGGCTTTTCAAGGGAAAAGCTGTTAGAAGTTTTTTTTTTTTTTTAATCAGATATGAAAAACCATAATTCATAATATCAAGTATTTTTTTTTAGAGACAAGAGTCTCACTTTGTCACCCTTGGTAGAGTATCGTGGTGTCACAGCTCACAGCAACCTCCAGCTCTTGGGGTTAGGTGATTCTCTTGCCTCAGCCTCCCAAGTAGCTTGGACTACACATGCCCACCATAATTCCTGGCTATTTTTTTTTGCATAATATCAAGTATTTTAAAAAGCCATTTTTCTTCCAGTGTCTCCAAAGACTCAAGCTTACTATTCTAAGTTTAAAATCAAGATTATTATTTTAGTATGATCAGAATTTCCTAAGTGAATTGTTCGTGAACAATTCACCAAAATTTTCACACTTTATTTAGAAAGTAACTGACATTTAGCATATTTCAAAGCAATATTTAGGTACTGCTAGGGAACAAATAATTTCTTCCCAGAGCTTCATGAAGCCAAAGAGTGATTAAAGATTCTAGTCACCACTAGCTCTCTTGTTTAAATAAGAAAGCTTCTGGGTTCATAATGGTAAATCCAATTAGTCAATATTATTTAAACATGTTTTGAAAGTAGGGTGGGGTCCTAGTTCATTTTCTGTTGATGTGACAGAATGTCACAGAATGTGCAATTTATAAAGAGGAGAGATTCATTTGGCTCATGGTTATGGAGGCTGGAAAGATTGAGGGGCCAAATCTGGTAAGGGTCTTCTTGCTTCATTATCATATGTCAGAAGTGAAAAATATGAGACAGAAAAATGAGGCTGAACATAACCTTTTATCAGAAGCCTCTAATAACCTATTTCTTAGATAAAAGTATTATTCCCATCATGAGGGTGCAACCTTCATGGCCTAATCACATCTTTAAGGCTCTATCTCTTAATATTGTTACAATGACAAATGGCAATTAAAATTCTAATACATGAACTTGGGTGGCTATATTCAAGCCCTAGCAGGAGGAATTAGTGGCTCTATGTTAAGATTAAGGAATGACTATTATAACATCTCCATGGCTGACAAGGACAAAATTGCATTATCAAGAGAACCTAACCATGTTTAATGGAATTAGACTTTATGGAATCATGTTATTTTCAAAGTGTAATTTACCACTACCATAATTTCTTTGACAAGAATCTGGAAAATAAGAGTTCTTTATCTATAGAAAGTATTTTTCATTTATTTGAGGAATGAAAATTCTGCCCCTAAGGAGAGCATGCAGGTACAGTTCCCCAGAAAGGATAAGCCTAAAGTAACTGAAGCTCTGCATCTGTCACTGCTTTTCCATATGGAGAGAGAACAGAGAGTAGATTAGTGGGAAAATTCCTAAGTGCAGAAGCCAGTCAGAGGGAAGAGTTCACCATTCATTTGGGAAGGGTCTGCCTTTCTTACAGTGGACCTGGAGGGCCTGCTGAGAGCAGCAAAAATTAATCAAAGCAGTGTTCTCTACTGAATATTGCAGTACTCAGAACAAGCAGGGGGAAGTAATGGATTTTATACCAAATACAAATTTCTTTCTTTTTTTTTTTTTTTTAATTCCAGGTTAATGTGAGGATATAAACAACTAAGTTACAATATTTGCATTTGTTAGGTATAGTTCTTCTTATAGCTCTATCCCTCACCCCAAAAGTGTACCATATACCCTTAATTGTGCCCCTTATGTGGGAGCACATCAATCTTTCTCCCCTTTCCTCTGCTTCTCCTCCTTCACACCCCCTCCCTGCAACCTGAATTGAATTGAGTTTTTCTCCTATGTGAAAAGTTAGTAGATCATCTACTAACTTCATATTAATATTGAGTACATTGGATATTTGGTTTTCCATTCTTGTGCTACTTTACTAAGAAGAATGTATTCCACCTCCATCCAGATTAATACAAAACATGTAAAGTCTCCATCTTTTTTATAGCTGAATAGTATTCCATGGTATACATATACCCCAGTTTGTTAACCCATTCCTGGGTTGATGGGCATTTAGGGTGTTGCCACATCTTGGCAATTGTAATTTGAGCTGCAATAAACAATCTAGTGCAAATATCTTTATGATTGAATTATTTTTTCTGGGTAGATGCCTAGTAATGGGATTGCAGTATCAAATGGGAGGTCTAATGTGAGTTCTTTGAGGATTCTCCATACTTCTTTCCAAAGAGGCTGTATTAGTTTCCAGTCCCACCAACAGTGTAAAAGTGTTCCACTCTTTCCACATCCATGCAGCTTCTGCAACTTTGGGACTTTGTGGTGTGGGCTATTCTCACTCAGGTTAGGTGATATCTGAGGGTTGTTTTGATTTGCATTTCTCTGACGATCAGAGACAATAAGCATTTTTTGGTATGTTTTTTAGCCATTTGTCTATCTCCCTCAAATAAGGTTCTGTTACCATTTCTTGCCCAGTGGTATATCAGATTGTTTATTCTTTTTTTATTGATTGATCTGAATTCTCTATAGATTCTAGTTATCAAGCTTTTGTCAGATATGTAAAATGTAAATGTCTTTTCCCATTATGAACATCTATTTGCTTTAATTGTTGTGTCCTTAGCTGTGTAGAAACTTTTCAGTTTAATTAAGTCCCACTTGTTTATTTTTCTTATTGTTGCAATTGCTGCTGAAGTCTTCATAAAATCTTTCCCCAGGCCAACATCCTCAAACATTTTCCCCACACTTTCTTCCGGAATTTTTATCATTTCATGTCTTAAATTTAAATCTTTTATCCATCTTGAGGTCAATTTTTGTAAGTGGTGAAAGGTGCAGGTTCAGTTTTAATTTTTTACATGTTGTTATCCAGTTCTTCCAGCAACATTTGCTGAACAGGAATTTTTTTCCCCAGTGTATGCTTTTATTTGGTTTATCAAAGATCAGATGGCTATAAGAGACTGGTTTCAGCTCAGTGCACATAGCTCGGCAGCTACGGCGCCAGCCACATACACTGGAGCCAGCAGGTTAGAATCCAGACTGGGACTGCCAAACAACAATGACAACTACAACCAATTGCCTTGTGGTCCAAGAAGAAATAAGGTTTAATTTTAATTATTTTAGTTTTATTGAGGTTTTATTTGTATCCTTGTATATTATATATTTTGGAGTGTGTTCCATGGGCTGATGAGAAGAACACATAATCCTTAGCCTTGGGATGGTATGTTCAGTGTATGTCTATTAAACTCTTTAGTTCTAGGGTTGCATTTAAATCCCTTCTATCCTTGTTTAGTTTCTGTTTAGAGGATATGTCCAGTTTTGTCAGAGGGGTATTAAGGTCCCTAGATATTATGGTGTTATAGAATATCATATTGCTTAGACAAATTAGGGTTTGTTTAGTAAATATGGGAGCATTTAAATTGGGTGCATAAATATTTAAAATTGAAATGTCCTCTTGTTGTATTGTTCCTGTGATCAGTATGAAGTGACCCCAAATATAAAATTCTAACAGTATGAAAATAAAACATTGTCTAATTTTCAATGGACAGTTTTGATCATCCACAGAATCCACAGAAGTTGAAGTATAATAAATTTCAAATCCCTTATTTGAAAGATACAAAAGAAGAACAAAAATTGTTTTACCACAAAGACATTTGCACCAGACTGTTTATTGTAGCTTAATTCATAATTGCCAAGTCATGAAAACCCAAATACCCATCGATCTATGAATGGATTAACAAATTGTGGTATATGTATACCATAGAAGACCATTCAGCCATAAAAAGATGGAGACTTTTATGTTTACTTGGATGGAGTTGAAACACATTCTTCTTAGTAAAGTATCTCAAGAGTGTAAAACTAAATATCCAATGTATTCAGTAGTAATAGAAAACCAATATATAAACAATTACACACTTATATGAACAATAAAACACAAATGCAGTCTAATAAGTGGATAGAGGGAGGTGGGAGAGGGGAGGGGGAAGATTATTGACAGAAAAAGGAAGGGCATTTGGTATCTCACCTAATGTGCAGTGTGAGGGTGTGTGCCATGCCCCCTGGGTGAGGGGTTCTGTTACAACTGGAATTTTACCTTGAAAGTAAGAATAATGTAACCTAAAAACTTGTACCCTCATATTAATTTGATATAAAAAATAAATTAATAACAAAATTTAAAAAATAAAATTAATAAAAAGAAGCTTGTAGAATTGGATTTTGATCCAAACTTGAAACCTAAAAATATACCGGGCAAAATTTGTATAATAAAAAAATACTTCCAATAAAGCCAAAAGGGGTCATCCTTAATCTCTTGGCAGGATAAGTTCACCTCTTATGTCTTAACTAGTACTCATGTGGGTTGATTCCAAGCCTGTGGAATACATTATAATCATAACTTTGAAAGACAGAATAGACAAGAGAGAACATTGCTTGTGAAACAGGGCAGTCTGGAGAGATGACAAGGTGGGAAGATAGGAAGGCTACCTAGATCATGAATATCAGAGCAAGCCCAGAGGAGATTTATTCACAGATCTGGTGCTCATTATCATAAGGACTTACAACCCTTTCTAATGCAAATTTTCTGCCACCCACATACTCCCCAGCTCTTATTTATTTTTGGTGGGAAAGAAGTTGGTGGATTACTTGTAATTATCCTACAGTTTTAAAAGAGAAAGCATAATTTAAACTCACCTGGTGATTTTATTGTCTATTATAGATTACTTAAAATAATTAAAGTGTTTGTGTTTATTTTTGTCTGTAATATTTTTGAATATGATAGTTCTTGAAGTAATTATAGGGATAAAGTCCAGGCTTTTTCTTGTATGTGTCACAGCATAAAATGGTTTCTCTCCTTCCATTTTCCTCATTTCTTCTGCTGCTAACCAGGTAATATTTTCTTGATATTTTTCATTTTGCATTATAAAATGCATCTTCAGATTTAGCCTTTCCTCAGTGTCAAAAGATGATGGTCATATCCGCTTTCTTGAATTTCTGTCTCTCATGTTGCTTATAAGCTGAGTGATGAGATTTCTCCTGTATGACAGGTGTGTCTGGAGGGTGGGGGAGGAGACAAGATGGCTGACTGAGGCTCCTGTCCAGAAGGAGAGTTAAAGGACAGAAATTTAGCAAGTAACCTGGCGAATTAGAGCTGCACCAAGAGAGAAGGTTGAAGAACACACATCAACCCTGCTGAGGCCAGCTGAGACCCTAAGGATACAAACAAAGGGTTTTGTACCAAGTTTTGTACCAAGCAGATGGGAGTCCCGTTCCCCATGAGAAGGGCTTGGAGTGCCCCACAAACAAACAAACAGAGTTCAACGGTCCTTCCATTACACTTCACGGGAGAGACTCTCTAAAAACTGGATCTACTTCCCCTACTAGGGTGCCATGGCACTCTCCTGCCAGGCATAAAACTGTATATATTCTCTACCTATAATTCTGAGCTCCCAACACTTCCCTCCATTCTCACTCTGAGGTCTGGAGGCCTGTCCCCCAGGAGTTCAGATTGTTGGGTGATTTCTCGAGGGGTATAAACAAGGCCTAAACTGCAGCTGGTAAGTGCTGACTCTGGGTCACAGGAGTGAGGAGAGGACAGTCAGCTGAGAGGGAACCATGTGAGAGCAGAGGTGCCCCAATGCACAGAGCAGCAGCCATTTTTGGCAACAATAGGGCTCACCCCTGGATATTCTAGAGTGACACCCCCTGTCTCTCTGGGCAACCAGAGGAGGCCGGGTGGCCAGCACTGGTGTAAGATTTGGGATGGGAACACAAGCCCCATGAGTAAAAGGTTTGCCCGAGGCAGTCCCAGCCTAGGTGGAACACGGGGACTAGAAAATATATGTGCAGTGCCCGCTGACTCTCAGGGCAGGGCTGACCCAGAAGATGGCTTTACTGAGCCTAAGATGCACCCGGCCCTCAGGGGATCGTCAGCCTAGACAAAGGAGGCCAGGAGGCTAGAACTGACATCTAACTGAGCTGCAAATACAAACCTTTGCAGCAGCAAAGACAGGGCCTGAGGCGTAGGTTCTGTGAACTCAAAACAGCTTCTTTTCTGCAGGGGAAATTAGCTGGGACAGAAATAAGTTCTGCAAAGTTGTTCTGTTCACTCAGTAACATCAATCAGGGGCAGGGCTGGAACTGAGTGAACACCCCCCAGTCTCCATCAAGCTCCTGAGGTTATCAGACCTCACCTCTCCCTGCAGGGTAGAGGCAGAGAGCAGTGGCCTGGCTGAGGAGACATAGATTTCCTTGTGATTAAGGTAGGTGCAAACCCATGCAGTATCTGCTCATTGGAGGCAACTGGGTCACAGTCCTATGGGGTTATCAGTGACTGGGTGTGACAGAGGTGCATCAACCTTTCAAGACTAATCTATTTGCTGGGTGGGTCCTCCTGACCTCACGGAGCACCAGAGCAAGTCATATTTGAGTTGTCAGCAGACCCCTGTGATCTAGTTGCCAGAGACCTTTTAAACTCTCCCACCTGAGACAGGTGCTGACTGAGACAATTGATTTGGACCTTTTGAACTAAGCCAATTGCCCAAGAACTATCCAAGTGGTGCCCTGGGTGTGTGGTTGTAGGAAAGTTTGATTTTCCTTTTCCAATTATTGCCTCTGGGGGGCGGGGTGACTTAATGGCTGGTATTTCTCCACAGCTCAGACTTTAACCCAGAGTAACTGTTTCACTGGGGTCAGATAGAGACCAGCTGAAAACAAGACAGAGCCACTTTGTCCCACCACATCAAACAGATCCCCAGTTTCTCAGGCTGTAGCATTGTACGGGTCCTTGGCAAAGCTTAGTGGAAAAGTCAAATGGTGTAAAATAATAATGGGGCAGAATCAGTGGAAAAACTCTAGTAACATGAAAAACCAGAGTAGATCAAACCCCCCAAGGAAAGGTATGGCAGATGTAACTGAAGATCCTATTCATAAACAGATAGCTAAGATGTCAGAAATCGAATTCAGAATCTGGATTGCAAACAAGATTAATAGAATGGAGAAAAATTTCAAGCAGAAGAAAGGATTTCTGACATTGAAGACAAAGCTTTTGAACGCTCCCAAACTCTCAAAGAGGAAGACAAATGGATAGCAAAAAAGGATCATTCTCTCAGAGAGCTTTGGAATAATTCAAAGAAGGCTAATATCTACCTCACTGGAATCCCTGAAAGTAATGAAGTAGCTTTGTAAAACACAGAGGCCCTTCTCCATGAAATTATGAAAGACAATTTTTCAAACATGCCAAGAGATTCTGATATTCAGATAGCAGACAGTTTCAGAACCCCAGCACGACTCAATCTGAATAAGACATCCCCCAGGCACATCATAATTAACTTCACTAAAGTTAATATGAAGGAGAAAATTCTGAAAGTTCCCAGACGTAAGAAAACCATTCCCTACAAAGGGAAGAATATTAGAATGACTGAAGATCTCTCTGCTGAAACTTTTCAAGCCAGAAGAGGGTGGTCATCGATATTTAATCTCCTAAAACAAAATTACTTTCAATCCCGGATCCTTTATCCAGCTAAACCGAGTTTCATTTATGATGGAGAAATTAGATACTTTAATGACGTTAAAATGTTGAAGAAATTTGCCATAATCAAACTACCTCTTCAGGATATTCTCAGACCTATCCTCCACAATGACCAGCACAATCCTCTACTACAAAAGTAAAGTCACTCAGAAACTTTTGATCAAACTTCAACTTCCCCAGTGGCGAAAGGATTAAAAATGTCCACTGGACGTTCGAAAAACTTGATGCCCAAAATTTTACCAGACTTATCAATATTCTCCATTAAGGTGAACAGCTTAAACTGTCCTCTAAAGAGGCACAGGTTGGCTGACTGCATACAAAAACTCAGGCCAGATGTTTGCTGCATACCTGAATCACATCTTACTTTTACAGATAAATATAGACTCAGGGTGAAAGGATGGTTGTCCATATTTCAGGCAAATGGTAATCACAAAAAAGCAGGTGTTGCAATTCTATTTGCAGATACAATAGGCTTTAAATCAACAAAAGTAAGGAAGGATAAGAATGGTTCATATTTGTTTAGGGCAATACTCAATATGAGATTTTAATTATTAATTTTTATGCACACAACCAGAATATGCCTCAATTTATAAGAGAAACTCTAACAGACATGAGCAACTTGTTTCCTCCAGCTCCATAATAGTCAGAGATTTTAATACTCCTTTGGCAGTGTTGGATAGATCCTCCAAGAAGCAGCTCAGCAAAGAAATTTTAGATTTAAACCTAATCGTCCAACATTTGGATTTAGCAAACATCTACAGAACATTCATCCCCAAAAAACTGAATACACATACTTCTCATCAACCCACGGAACATACTCCAAAATTGATCACATCTTAGGTCACAGTTTAACCTCAGTAAATTTGAAGGAATAGAAATTATTCCTTGCATCTTCTCGGACCACCATGGAATTAAAGATGAACTCAGTAAAAATAGGAATCTGCATACTCATACAAAAACATGGAAGTTAAATAACCTTATGCTGAATGATAGCTGGGTCAGAGATGAGATTAAGAAGAAAATTGCCAAATTTTTGGAACAAAACAACAATGAAGACACTAATTATCAGAACCTCTGGGATACCGCAAAGGCAGTCCTCAGAGGGAAACTTATAGGACTGCAAGCCTTCCTCAAGAGAATGGACAGAGAGGAAGTTAACAACAGAATGGGACATAATGGAGCAACTGGAGAAGGAAGAACATTTCAACCCCAAACCCAGTAGAAGAAAAGAAATAACCAAAATTAGAGCAGAGTTAAATGTATTTAAATGCAAAAGGATCATACAACAGATCAATAAATCTAAAAGTTTGTTTTTTGAAAAGGTCAATAAAATAGATAAAACTTTGGCTAACCTAACCAGGAAAAAAAGAGTAAA